>JAYRCB010000444.1:100589-130039 GCA_036026315.1 Trachelus stipa | reverse complement strand
GAGAGAGAGAGAGAGAGAGAGAGAGAGAGAGAGAGAGAGAGAGAGAGAGAGAGAGAGAGAGAGAGAGAGAGAGTGCGTGAACAGTGCGTGAAAATCGCTCGGCGTGACAAGCCGAGCCTTCGGTCTCTTCCTTCCTTGGTCACCGAGTCTGACGATTCCGCCTTTCTTTTTTTTTTTTTTTGAAAAAAAAATACAACAGACTGCGCTAGGTTATTCATTGCAATTTATTTAATAGCCATATACGGACACTGTCTATCGATTGATCGACGGTTCGATCGCGGATATTAAATATTTACGAATTAAATGACAGTCGTATAGAAAGAACGTGGATTTTCGAGAAACGCAACATTTTTATGAAAAATTATATTTTCTTTTTTTTTGGCAACTCGTTTTTGGAGCATGACAAATTTTTACAGATTTATACATTTTTCTTTTGATTTCTGCTTTTTTTTCTCTCTCTCTACCTGTCAGCCATGTGCGAATCAACAAGTCGAAAACCAGGGTGCGTAATGCGGAACGAATATCGTTAAGCATATAGAGCATCGAGTGCACCAGAAGCATCGAATTTTAGAACGTTGAGGCGAACCTGCATTCATTCGAATTTCGGTGTCGGAGGGTTTGAATAATTTAAATAAAAATAGGTTAGGCAACACGTGCTTTTTTGACGTTTCGATACAGTGCGTAAAGGTATCCCACGTGGTACGGTAATATTTTTGCCAATAAAAAGAAAAATAGGGTCGATAAAATTTTTGATAAAAACGCCAATAGATTTCCACGCCCCCACGTTCCTTGTCGGGGGAGGGGGAGGGGGGGGAAATTCAATTTTCATCCTCAATTCCAAAGAAATTGCAATCCTTGAGATGCTGCTAATTTCATTTCATCCCTCTGCAATGAGAATATTCTTGGGGGGTTGGGACTGTGATTTTTTTTTCAGAATATCCAATGATTTCACTGGAAATTGAATTTATTCAATTTTTTAAGTTTATTAGGCGATTAAAAAAATTTTGAAAAATCAACCAGCATATAGGGGTGGTTTGTATAGTACTTTACTACGTGCTGCTATTGCCCGCATTACTGATAAAAAAAAGGGTGACAAACTTTATTTGTCTGGCTAGGAAATCAAATTAATATAGGTGAACCTATAAAGGTGCCCGCACACCGACAATTGTGGTCGAATGAAAATTTTGATAAATTATAATAACCACGCGCCGCGTCACTCCTGGCTTTTCCACGTGATCCTTGTGGCATTCAGAGATGTCCCATGGGACGACAGAGCGATCCCGTATCCCATGGAAACACGATCTTCTGCCGATCTGCATGATGGACCCCATGGAACGACAGTAGGAACCATATAAGAAGAATACGTACGTTCTTAGATGGAAACCATGCTGGTAGTAAATTAATTCAAGTATATCTTAAAGAAAAAAAAAAAGGGTACTTAATCACATAAAATTTCTACCCTGAAAAACATATGCATATTATCTTATAAAATTAACGTGTAAGTGTATAAGATTACAGTGCAGATTAAAAATCTAAGAATTACCTTGTGAATTGACAATGCTAATGTAAACTTGAATTTTGCATATTCGTAAATGTAAAAAAAATCGTTTCTACGTAAAATCAAGTTTTCGAAAAATATTGTCGATATCACCCGTGTCGATCAGAAAATGAAATTACTTAAAAATCCGTATTTCGCTCTATTCTCATACTTACGTTCCGCTATCGTGCATCATTGATATAGCGATAGACCTACAAGTAGAGTACCTACATTACCATCGGAGTCTAGAACTATAATACAATAAGATACTATATACCAGAGTATTGTGTATCATAAAACTATATCTACTCCCCTATGCCCACAGTATAGCCCCGACATAGCCAGGCAAATACTGAACGTGGAAGCCCGGTGCGCCCAGGTAAGGGCAGCTGTCCACCAGGTGCCCTATCCCCACCCCGACCAATTTCTGTTTGATCGGAGTGGGGTAAGCTCGTTCCTGATTGGCCAGTGGCTCGCGCGCCGAACAGCGATACCCTGGCGCTCCAGCTCGAGAATCGTCAGTCGGCCACGAGAGCTCCTAGAGTGAGGATCTCGTTCGGATATACTAGGGAGTTTTCATCCCCCCGTCCCTTCCCACCCCCCAGGACACGCGGACTCGTCCGCCGGTTTAAGGGTTGTCAGGGAATCAAGAATATATCGTTGTGTGGGTTTACAGTCTGTTCGCTCCAAAAATCATCCCTCCTACCCTTACTATTCGTAACGTGGAAATCTTACGATATTTATTATTATTATACATACCTCCATCCCTTATCTCCGCTATCTGTCCGAATCGACCCCCCCCCCCCCTTTTGAGACTATATAAAAAAAAAGTAAGGAGAAGGGGAAAAAATAAAAAAAACGTCTTCTAGTCTACCTTTCGTCGAGTGTGTGTGATACATTTATAGGACATATGTATATATATATTGTATGCGTATATATACACTGTGACTGAGAAATACGGTGAAAAACTTAACGTCGAGTTATTAACCGATGATAAGGTCAAGATAAAAAAAAAAATTTTGTTTCGTCACTGTGCCGGTACTCGCGTCTTAAAGGGATTATTTGCCTGGTACAATTGACGTAAACGCAAGGGAACTTTAACGTTACATTTATGGGGGTGTCCGGAGAGTGCGCTGTCAGAGGTGCCGGCAGCAAAAGCCACCCCTGTCACTGCTGCAGTCACGCTGCCATCGCCGGTACCAGTGTGCCACCGCCCAATCATCATCATCATCATCACCATCATCATCACAATCATCAGAATCATCATCAGAAGCCCGTAAGCGAGCCGCCGGCTGACACGACGATATTGGCACCTCTGCGCAGCAAGATGAAAGTGCTCAAGAAGCTCAAGCGCAAAATGGGATTAGGTGAGCACAGCCACGCCTGACCTATATTATTATTATTAATTGACGTTGATCGAGGGAAATTTTCAAATTTTTCGTAAAGAATATGCAAATTTTAAAAAAAATTTCCAAAATTCTTTCAACCCTTAAATCATTCCACGAGGAACGTGACGCGACCCCTTATTTTTTATTTGACAAGTGATAAGCGGTACTGATACCAGTAGGGGTGGTCTAGTTCGGAAAAAAATTTTTTTTTATCAACCCTTGTATTTTTACCGGCAACGGGGTAGAGATGGGGTGGTTACTAGGGGAACAATGCGCGAGGAGCTTTAAGAGAACTAGAAACGAAAATGGGTTTCGCAAAAAAAAAAAGAGAAAATTTTGGGACGAGTCGGCGAAACGCTTCGAAAGCTCATCGTATCGTGCTTTTTCTGGATGCTGTGACCGACTTTCGTTTAGGGGATGATTTATATCACGAGTGGAGGCTGTCAGGGTTTATACGTATCGCTCGTGCTTTTCCGGCAGCGGGAACTTTGCTGGGATTTCTTTTTTTTTTTTTCTTTATCTTCCAGACCCTTGTCCCTTACTCCTCTCTACTCTTTATCTATGTCTTTCTCTTTCTAGGTGGTTTCTCTGCCTCTTCTCTTTTTTTTTTGACTCTCTCTTTTCCACCACTTTTTTTTTTCCGCTTCACCCCGTCCTCGGCCATTGTGCCTCGACGCTTCCGCAAAGTAGGGAAGCTCTTCTCCCGTGTGCTTGTGTCTTTTCTTTTTTCTTTTCCTTTTATTTCTTTTTATTCTCTCTCTCTTTTCTTTTGTCTTCGGCTTTTGTCTTCGTATCTAGACCGATCTCCAACCCTCCCGACCGGCCACCCCTCTCTTGGCCTCCCAAGGGCTGTTTTTATCCGCGGATACTATTGCCCGCGAGGCTTTCGATCATTCCCTGTATCTGGCCTGGTTTTTCTTTAATTTTTGGAATTATATTATTTTTCCACAATTATTCGAGGTCTACGTCGAGTTTCTCTTGGATTTTTTTTTGGCGCGTCGCACGGGGAATACTGAGCTCGAGGTATTCGCGAATTCCGAATTGCGAATACGAGTCACGAAAGTACCCGTCACCGTCCAGTGACTCATACGCGATGCCAATCCGAAGTTTTGTCAAAAAAAAAAAGCGAGAAGAAAAAATTGGCTAGTGAATTTCGGAAAAAATTTGTAAAGATATGAGAGGCGCTGTATTTATTTTTTTTTTTTTCTTATCAGTTCCAAATTTACCCCCGTGAATATCTGTGCGAATAAATCAGATTACAGGACAGTGACGTAACAGCCGGAAAGATCGAACCATAAGGCAATCGCCTTTGTATACAGTGTCAATCGTCAAGAGCGATTATAAGCCGGAAATTTGAAATCCTAATTTTAAAAAATCATTCCATCCGATTATCGGAATCATTGCGAATGGTCATTATTCGAGATCAAAGATTTTTTTTTCGAGAACGTTTAGGATAGTTGCGAACGGTGGGATAAATCATTTGGATTTTTGGTGAACGGGGGGAGGGGAGGATCATTGGTCAAGGGGGGGGGGGGAATAAATAAATGCCTGAATAATCGAGGTAATTTAAATTTTCCTCGAAATTCTATTATCGTTACTACGTCGTACTGTGTGCAGATATTTTGATTTTTTTTCTCGAAATTCTCGTAAAGAACTCAAACGCGAGCCACCTCTGGTAAAAGGGCGACCCCCCGAGTTCACTGAAAGTTTTACCGCACAGGAAGCGCCATCGGTACAATGAACTTAGAATTCGGTCGCAGGGCCGTAGCTAAAAAAAAAGTTTTTTTTTTATTTTTCTTGTAAAGAAATTTCGAGCACGCTGTGAAGAGGGCGGGGGGGGGGGAGGGGGTTATAGGGTCAGCGATGATGAAGAGGGAGAAACAAAATGGCGAACGGATACTAATTTTACACAGATTTTCTTCGGCCTCTCTTATCTCTTGGCCAACGGTTTTTTCGTCACGGGAGTCTGGCTGGACCAACGCGAAGATCTCTCGGTCCCCGTCGCTTCTTGACGGCATTGTGGTTTTATCGCTTCACTTTGCGGGAGAGTCTCGTGTTATTATTGTCAGGCTGAAAAAAAAATCGTCGCTCGGGGGTTACCGTAGGATATTTCGTAAAATTTCAGTATTTTGACTTTTTATGCAAAACAGTCACGTGTCTATAAAAAACCGTAAGGAAAATGAATCCTGTGCCGAAAAGATCGATAAAAAGGCGAAATTCGCTCAATAAAAATGAATCGGTACTATTGTCAAAGAAAATTTTTTTTGGAAAATTCTCAAAATTTCAAAATCGAGAATTCAATCTTTATTTTTACACGACTGGGTCTATTTCGAGGTATAGAAATTAAGAAAGGTCTCTTTCAGAACAGCTGTTTGGCCTGACTGACATTCTGTCTCTCTTTTTTTTTTTCATACTCTTCTTCGAAATACAGATTCGTGAAACAGCTGACGAACCATCGAGGTCGTCTTTTAAATCCCGAAGCCCCTTTACGCTGTATATATCTATACCTGAGTTTACCTGACGTCAGTGGTGCTCAATGCTCCGAGTATTGAATTTTTCGTGACCGTACAAATTTTGAAAAAAAAAAAACCTGAACGTCTCAGGCTAACAGCTGACGAATCCCCTCGTCTTTAAACTTGCTTTGTGCTCGTTGGGTCCGTTGCCTTATACCCGGTGTGCAGTGACTCTCATTTCACATTGAACCAGCTCGACTTATCCACTTGGAATTTTCTCACCGTGAGCGAGATGAATGGAAACCGTTAAGGATGCTGGATCCTTATGGATGAAAATCAGTACAAAGGACCGGGGTCGGGACACGTGCGTGAAATCCTTGCAGAAAATCCTGACGCGTGGGTGAAAAATATATTTTTTTGAAAGAACTTTTCTTTGAGAATCTACCCCCTCCGCTTCCGGGCCACCGTCGATCCTCTATGAAAAATTGCATCCTCCCTGGACCAGTTACGCAAGGACGTCACCACGTGGCGATTTATGATAAAATTTCAAAACGTCGTATACCCAACACGCTATAGTGCATTTATGCTATTTTTTTAATTTCCAAAAAAAATGTTTTACCTCGAACCAAAACAAAATTCACGTCGTCTCTTTCAACTTCTCTTGTTTACACTTTCTTGCTCTCTCGTACCCTTCTCTTTATCTTTATCTCTCCTCTCTTCGTTCTCTCTCGTGATCTTCTCTTTTTCCACTGTGAATCATCCCACTCAGTGGTTCTCAGACGCGTGCACCGAATTGGTGCCGTGTAATTTTTTGGCGTAATTTTGCATTTAAAAAATTTTCAAAAAAGATTAAAGAAAATAGTGGAGTAATTTTTTTATTTTTAACACTCCTTACCAGGAACAAAGTCCAAACGTCCCGGGTAAACCGGTACGTAATTTGAGGTTAGCCCGTAATCATATTTTCTTTTAAGGGCAGCCACCGAGACTATCACTGACCATCCCCACGCATCGTGGAGATAATATTTTTCGTGGTTGGCAATGGCTGCCTGACGTCACAATGTTGAAATAACCTGCTTTGTTCCCACAACGATTCTCAAACCGGTTTCTCCGTGTTCCGGTATTGCCTCTATCAGCTGCTGAATTGAATGAACGAACCAATATTAAATCCTCGTCCTCTGAACTATATATACACCATATATACGTGTAACGTTTACACTATGTATACAGATATAAAGCCACGTGCGCTGCTAGACACCATGTTTATAATATTATTTTTTCCCCTATCATTTTTTACTTTATCAAATTCTAATCACTAATCGCGCGCGATAAATAATTTTTTTGGTAGGAAACCTCGCTGCGGAATTAACCGTGAATATTTTCTTAATCTCTTATCAGTAAATTACCGTGCTCTAAACTCGACAAAATGCATCCTGAGATGAAAGGAAGAACTTTTTATATTTAATAAATATTAAAAATTTTTTTTCGTGTATCAAGAGCTTCCACGAATTTTTTCGGCGTTTCCTGCGATATCCAATCGGGAACGGAAGTGGGCACGAATCTCGAGCGGAAGTTGATATTCGAGAACGAGAGGCGTACCTGAATTCGATCGTTTCCTGCAAGGAGTAACGATACCTGAGGTTTCAAAAAAAAATAATATAAAAAAAGTGTCGTTTATTTTTTTTCATGCCATTTAACGATTGCACACTATACGCTACCTAGTGTACTTCCGTTTGTTGTTTTCGAGCCGACCTGTATAATATGCAATTAGCAGTGCGTGGAGGTAACGGGTAGAGGATGTTTGCCTGGGTTGGAACGAAAGGAAGGAAAGAGAAAAGAAACGGGAGAGCGAGAGAGAGAAGAGAATATAAAATAAAATGCTGGAATCGTCCAGTTTAAAATTAATGTTAAAATAGTCACGGAGGAAACAAGGTGGCTGAACAAGAGCAAAGGGCTCGGGAAACGAATGCACGTGCGCATGCGCACAACGGGCCGAACCGGAAACGCGTTACCCCGTACGGATTTAACATTAGCGGCTGAAAAGTAGAAACTCCTATGGCGTTTGGCGCTTACGCGTCCTACCCGACAGGGCTGCATTGAAAGTGCATCGTGCGTGCATCGCATTCGTCCCTGGTAATGCAATGCACGTGCCCGATGCGTTTTACTGCTCCTGGTGTCATAACAAACTATAAATAACACACCGAATGCATGTGGATACTCGAAGTATATACCTGGGGCTTGGTAATTTTGGATGCATCGAGAAAATGTTTATTTAGGGGAAAAAATTATGCATCGAGAAAAATATATGCACCGGGTGCAGTGCAGGGATGCACGGTAATGGGAGTGCAGGTCAAGATCGAAATCTTTTACGTACAGTCTGTATTAGAAATATTTAAGGTGCGTTTTGGTATACCTTTTTTTTTAAAGTTAAAGGCTGGGTAACATCTGTCGACAGTTCCAGCTTCTTGCTGGCTTGGAAACTAAAAGTGGAACAGCGGGGTGGCATTGACTAAGGGTGGTTCAGGGGTGGGGGGATGAAATGAGCGACGGGGAATGAAAAGTTTTTTTACTTTATATAGCATCCTTGTATTTTTTTCGTAGTCTAAACAAAATTTTTGTAAGGTCTTATGGGTTTTCGGAATTTTTTGCTTGGGATTTTGGATCTTTTTTTTTTTAATACTTCTGTCTGTTGGGTTACTAAAGATCGTCGGTTTTGGGTATTTCGAAAATTTTTAAGAATTTTTCAAGGACCGATAATATTTTTTATTGAAATTTATATTTTTAAGGGTAGTTTATTTTTGAAGTCTCGTGAGTCACTCCTTTGGATTATTTCGGTTTTGGGGTGGGTGGGTAAGTGCATGGGGAGCGAAATAAAAATGCCGCCGTACGGTCAGCTATTGTGGTTTGGAGAGTGACTTTTTAAGGGATGCCAACCCCCGTACGATACTGCACAACATGTTGCTCATGGGAATTGATCGGGCCCTCTTTAATTGGAGACTCCTAATGGAACAAATGTTCGAGTTTGAGATAAATGTTGTTTTTTCGAAATGTACGGAAAGAAATGAAAAATCGAAAAGTGTCGTTCTACGTGATATTTTTTTTTTAATTTTTTTTGTCATTTCTTTCCACAAAATAACCACAGTCGTTCAATTGCCATTACTCGGGAAACCGTCCTAGCAGTCGCAAACGGAAATCCTAAGTACATAACTCGATAGTAACAATTTATCGTGCACCTTAAAGGTCGTCCCACACGCAATTTACGCCGAGGCGCCATTGAGCGCGTTCATTGGCAGAGTCAATGACTGAATGGAGGCTGGTGATGATTTAATTGTCACGTGTCAAAAGGCCAATGAGACGTAGACGTGACTCTCTTATCAGTGGTTATCTTTGAAGAGACGTATTTATCGATCAAAGAAAATAAATAAAGAACAATTTCGAAGGAGTTAAAAAATTTTTTAAAAATTACCATGATTTCGAAAATGAACAAAAATACTGGTCAAGATAACCAAATCTTTTTTTTTTTTTTTTAAACAGTTGAGAACCCTCATGAACTCTTGACCTGCTCACACTGTGAAAGTATAACTTGGGCACTTGGCGGACACTCGCGCGTAATGAGAGTAACAAGACATTGCAAGGGGAGTTTGTCAATGTAAAAGGACTTTAACCCTGTCGGACTAATTAACGGTGTTTATTTGTCAAAAAAAAAAATTTTCTAACCATTTCGTCATTATTCATTCCAAAAAGTGATTTTATGGAAATTAACTTTCTTTTTTTTCTCCTGTAACTCATGCTCTTTATTCTTAGCCGTGCACCGACGTACAGGACGTTGAACGTCCATGGCTTCCCATTATACGCCGATCCCTTCCTTCCGTTTCTCCAGCTCCCATAACCCCGGGATACACCATAGAAAAAGAGAATAAAAAAAAAAGTAAAAGATTCATGGTGTTTCACCGTAGGGGGAAGTCTGTGGGAATTCGATTTCGAGGTTCCCCCAAAAGCGCAAGGTGTCCTCCCTTTCCCCATAAGGAGAGGGTGGCTCGTGGAAATGGTCCTATGGTGTCCATAGGTGAGAGTATAATTTTTTGTTCCACCATGAAGATAAAATTAATTAAAATAACAATATAAACGACAGATCAAAATTTAAAAAGCAATCCTTCGATCAAACCAATAATCTAGATCGACCCCCATAAGAATAATAAAATACTTCAGTCTGTGCTGCGATCGTTAAAATTTATACGTACACGTGTTATTTAAAAAAAATGTATATTAAAATTTTTTAAATTCATTTCGCTCAAAATCACCCAAAATTGCATTGGCCAAATTGCATAACAGATAATTTCTCCGATATTTGCGAAATAATGTAAACCCCCGTCTGGCGTATTCAGGCTGCCTACCACTGGGCGGCGTCGCTGCACTAACCAGACTCATATATAGCTATAGAATTTACCTGCACGCGACAGACTACACAGATGGGGGGGTGGAAGGGTTATGGGGGTGTTAGTAAGCCAGGGTTGGGGGTCGGTTGTGGGAGGCATATCGTTATCAACTCCCTGACAACAGGCAGTCTGGTGTGCCGGCAGTAGAGGATCGATAGAGCTTGTATAGCAATATCAAGTCCCAACCCCCATGGGTTTCCGTACCTATCTGGCCCGGGGGTTCGCCATGTAAATCCCATAGAAAACTTATGGAAACGCTTGGGTTACGTACCGACGCGTTAATTCTTACAACCCCCGGATACACGTACAAATACAAGGGTTGGAGGGTGGTTTTGGATTAACATTACGTTTTATGGTTTTTCATGGGAATTTGGTCTGCTTAATATTCCGGAAAATTTTTCCCTTACTTTGTTGCATGTATCGCCATGGGGGTTGAATATGGACGTGTGAGCCATCGATCAAGGGTAGATGGGGGTATATTTGGCTAATTTTCCTATAAAATTTTCTCGTACAAAATCCCCATAAAGAATTGCCCTGTACATTGGGCTGAATCTATAGAAAAATTTGCATTGAAATTTGATGGATGTCGCACAGACCCTTACCGCCGCTATATCTATAATATAATTATGGGAATTATGCAATTTCTATAAAGCGACTTTAAACTCTCTATTACGTGCGGTTTAGGTCGTTCGTTGTCCCCCGTAAGGATCTATGGGACTTTTGCCCTGTTTATGTCAAACGGCCCGTTGGGCTTTGTGCTTCTATTTACACGGGTTATATAGCTTAAGGTCGATATTACTTATACCGGGTGTACCTAAGATCGACAGTAGGAGAGACGAGAGCAAATATAGACCGAGGAAGTGTTACAATCTTTGCTCTCGTCACTTTATTCAAGTGCAAGCAGATGCGCCCTTAATAACTTAATGCGAGCAGTGACGTATCGCGAGATAAAGAGGCCCTGAGAGTGGGAAAAATTTTTTTTTTTATTTCGTATCTCGCCAGAGAAATGTACTTGTGAACAAAAGTAGAGTATCAGGAAGTCAAAATTGTGTAATTTTTGAAATTTCATGAAATTTTGGGTACTTCGATCTATGGAGTACGTATAAAAAGTACAGGCTCTTTCATAAATACCCTCCCTCGTTATAGCTGTACGAACGGCGATAGAGATTCTGGAGTAGAATAATAAAATCAAATTTGAAAGTCCTATCAAATTTTTGAATGATTTTGAAAATATGTACGTTGCTCTTTTTTTTTCTTATCCAAATTGGGCCCTACGCCATTGGCCAAGGCCCGGTGCTGGCTTCCTAAGGCCAGGTGGCAAGCAACCGTTGCTCGTTGCTTTCTGGCATCCCTCGTGCGTAGCTGGCCCACTGTGCTGCTGCTTTCTGGCTCGTTCGCAGCTGCTTCTTCCGTTTTGCGTCGCGGCGCATAGCGTCGCGTACTCTCCCCCTCGTATGGGAATTTCACTGTAAGCGTCCCGTGTCTTTACCGCGAGACGAAAAAAATGAAAATTCGATTGTAACAAGAAAAAATTCAACGCACATCACTTTCTTTCTGTGTTCCATTTTCTAATCGCTGTTCCTTGGACACTTTCTCTTACCTCAATATACATACGTATATTGACTCTACATAACGTATGACAGCTATACGAATTTTTGTAAGTGGATTTTATTTAAACAAAAAAATTAAAACTAGTATAAAGGTCAAACTGCACTATGACTTCATCTCAGGCGGCAAAGGCGCTATGGAATTTCGTATAGTTCCAGGAATATCCCAAAGAGTCTTGTTTCCAAGAAAAAAACAAAATCTCAATGATCAGCCAAGGCTAACATCGTCAAGGAACAAGGAAAAAAAGTTCGAGCAAGCATTTGCGAAATTTCCTGTCTGACGTCACGTTGACAATTTCGCACGCGCCACCGATAAGGTCCAATTAGAGATAACAGGTAATCGAACGCCAAATGGAATTACGGGTTCTTCCTTTTTTTCAGTCCCATACGTATTTTCAATATCCGATCCATAGACAAAAAAAGAGATCAAGATGGATCTGACCTGGGACTTCTTACGTACACAGATCGAACGTATAGTTAATACTCATATGTATATGTCACTTATGGTTAACATACGTATATTTTTATTACGTGTTACGTGACGTAATAGAAGTCTCATAGTCGAACAATAGGGAAGAACAGGGCCTTGTATTGGGACCCTTTTAGATTTCTGCCCCACCCGAGGCCCCGCCCTTATTTCTCCACCCGTCCCTGGTCTGGGCCCCACACGCATGCACAACGGCAGCTGGGGGGACTTTGCCTCAGTCGTTATTCAGCCCTGGCGCGAGCCGCATATACGTACTGTGTTTCGCTAGCTTTACGCGTCTCTCGAATTATCTTTTTTCTTTCGAAATGTTATTTATCTTGAAAATCATACTCACCCTTCTTTGGCTTCCACTCGGCGAGAATTTGGATAGAATATAATGTGAGGGAAAATTGGTGATTTTTTTTTTGGGACTTACTTACCTCCCCCCATTTCATCCCCTTCTCCCTGCATCCCTCTCCCAGCCCCTCCTGCCATTGTCCTATCGTTCGTCTCGATCGGCTACCCTGAGACCCTGCGAGCTCCATCTGGAGAATATTTTTTTGTTTCTTTGACGAGGGTTGGGAAAAATTTTGAAATTAATATCTTTTGAGATTTTATTGTACGCAAAAAATTTGTCTAGTCCTTTCATAGTCCCTATATGTATATGACAGTACCTGGATATCGTTTATAAATTTATTCATATATTATATATATATATTTTTTCAAAATCATTTCTTTATCAATTTCGGCATTATTTTCGAAAATTCGTATTCGGTTCGTTTCGCGAAATTAATGTATATTGCAATTTTGCCAGGGCTGGCACGTATTTTATTGAATCGTCGAGAGTGTCTGTTGACTTTAAGTAACCATGTCACTGCCCTGTTATCGTCCGCGAAGGCCACTGACGGTTGGCAGAGCCACGAGGGTGGCTCGACTGCGACTTTCCGGAAATGGTTTTTTGGGTAAGTGAGATGAATTTGACAAAAAGTAATAAAAAGCAAAAAAAATTGAGATTCGATCGTCGGCCGGTACAGTCCAATCGAGCAATAAGTATATAATCGCGTGGTGAAAATTCCCCTTACTCTCGGTCGATTAAAGAAATCGTCAAAGCGGCTGAAATCGGCTTGAGACCAACCCCTAAATGATTTCTCAACCCCTATTAAGACTATTTATCAGACGGATACAGGATCGCCCACCTAGTACTCGTGTAGTTTATCAAAATCAGCCCCCCTCCCTTGGTCAGCTTTATTGGGGGTAGTGGTATCGTTGGCAACCCTCCTACGAATATGGATCCCCATTAGACTAGCCACAGGTCCTTCAATTTTGGAAACCACCCCCGCAAAGGACCATGCGAACTGCCAGATGCGCTTATATACACTCCCATATGTGTATCGTAACGCTGACTACATAAAGGACACCCTTAAAGAGCCACCCCCCTCGAGTAACCGAGTCGCGCTCGACTTGAGGGGATTAAAAGTGTAGCGACCACCACCACCCTCTATTGGTAACTTCGTTAATCCGATTGTTCGTCGCGCATCGCCCAATGGGAATATGCACTTGTCGCTCTGGGACGCCGACGTCCATTGTGGACGCTGGCTTTGGCCGTTATTTTCTTGGGAGGGGCCTAGCCGCTCGCGACGTACGAAACAGCCAGGCTGAAGAGCAGAATCGAAAAATCCCTTTGATGAGTTAACTGAAAAAATATTTCAATCGGCTTATACCCGTCGTAAGGGAGAAGAGAATTTTTGAAAAATTATCATGATCTCGAAATTACGTTATCAGGCTTGTCTTACCGATAAAGATCGATACGAGGAAGTCCAAGGTTCGCATTGGTCGAGGTCGTCCCTTATCATTCTAATCGTACACCTCTATAAGAATTTTTGGCATTGCCTTAGATTATCCCTCGAAATCACGTGAAACGTTATCTACCTGACATTGACACGGAAGACTTTTCGATAACGCGAGCGATATCGTGCAGCGATGATAAAACTGACATATTATACACACAGTTTATACAGATACAAGAATGGCCGTTGGAACGAGGAGAATGCAGTGTATTCTCAAAGCGAGAATTAATCGCTAGACCCTCCCCTCTCCGCCCCCCATTAGGTACCGAGCGTGTCGTTAATTCGCAAAAGGCCCAACGGAGGTCTCCGTTCTGTTATTATTTTAGTACGCTCGGAGCGGCGCTGGCATACCTGGTGCCTTACATAACCTAGATTAGCAGTCACGTCGAGGAGCAAGAAGAGGGTACCTGCTTTCGAGTGAGGACGACGCGTGAGTCAGACAAGGAGAGAGAGAGAGAGAGATGGGTAGGAATGAGAGTGATGTCGGATTGAGAGAGAGGTAATAAACAAAAGAGAGAGAGAGATATAGAAGGATGAAGGAAAAGAGAACGTAGAATAAAGTGAGTCTCCTGGTAGTGCTCTCGTACCTTCTAGGCATAGCCAGGACTCTACTAGCCGCACACAGGCTTGCCACGGAGTATCGGGGTATAGCTGCTGTGCTTACCGGGCTGAGCAGAAGAGAGCAGAGATCACGGGATCGGGCGTGGGAACAAGGAGGCCCCTCCTGCATGGAATACTCCCCAGAACACAGAAAATTACACGAACTTCCGTACAACGGCTTCTACTCTCCCGTGGAGTCTACGCGTCGAGTAATCCGCCGCCATCGCGTGCTCGACGTTTTATTTATATCTGGACACGTGTTTCTTCTATGCAGGAAAGAAAAACGTCTTTTTGTACGGAGTCAATGAATTTGAATCGCGAGCTGAGACAGTTGCGACCGTTCAGCTGTTGTCCTTTGTTCGTTTTTTTTTTCTTCGCGTTATCCGATGGCTTCTCAAACTACTTTACCGGTAGGATGTTTTGACTAGCGCCAACTAGGCTTGTTATTCCGTACCGACGGTCTTCGAAAACATTGCTCCTCTTGCGCGTGGTATCCTCGTGTCTCGAGAACCAGGGAATTATAAGTCCAAAGAGGATAGTCGACGGAGCGTCTATGGTTTGTTCTAGAAGCTTCGAGAAAATTCAGTACGTTAGGACACCGGGGGGATTATACGTAAATGGCAGACAGCTTCCTCGATAAGTGTGTCACGAGTTTCCCACGAGGTGTTACGAACCTTTCCGAGTCCCGAGTACGACGAATGCGAACGGCAGCAACGAGCGATTACTATTTGTCTGGTTATTCCCGTGATTTTCGATGAAACTGCGCGCGCGTGATCGCCGAGCGTACGCGGATTCGAAAGGGGGGAAAATATTCGAGAGTCGTTGAAGTCTGTTTTTTTTTTGGTGGTTTTAAAAAATATTTTTACCAATTGTGACAATCGTCACGAAGTACCACGGGTTAATTTCGTAAGTGGCGTTTGTGGTGTCTGTGGAATTAGTCAAGTCGTTAATACACGCTCCATTACTCCTAGTGGAGCACTAGCAAGTGTGGGGGGGTCAGGGGGACCCAAAAGAAAAGTCTCGAGGTCGATCTCTCGATCTGGACTGACTGAGCTCGAATTCTACGAACAAAGAGGCACGAGCTACGCTCAGGTTCACGACGCCGATTCGAATGTACTGAAGGCGCGTCCACGTTTCCCTGTGTAATCGTTACGTGTCACCGTCCTTTCCTGCTATTTCAGTACGTTCCCTTGTTACTTTCGATATTTACGTACTTTCGTTTTTTCAAACTCTTTTCGATCGTTTAATCGAATCCACGATCTTGCATTCATATCGAATAACGAATGCATTTATATGGACTGTCACAAAAAGTTTAGCTTATTTACAATGAGTTTCTTGCTCGGCGTTGCGTCGTGACGGTTTTTCCTTGTGAAGTTGCGAAGTGACAAGAAATTTTTACTTTTTTTTTTAGTTTCTTATATTGCCAATGCTTCGACTGTTTTTCTTTGTCACGGACCCGTACGAGGTTTGACTTTTCTTTTTTGATAATTTCTTACGCAGTAACGGCTCCAGGGTTTTTCAGGGTTGATTTCGTGGCAATATGGCCGCCGCTAATGGCTGCACAAGACTCCATTAGAGGATGGAGACACGAAATGGGACAAGAAACCATAGACAGTGTGATTACGCAATAGAATTTTTTTGTTACTGGAAAGTGTGCTTTGCTGATACGATACTTTTTTTTTGGGGAGGAATTTTCATCTAATTTACTTGTTTACCTTTTCTGGGGCATTTATTAATTTTTTTCTTTTCAATGATTTTTGCTTACTTTTTTCACGTATTATGATCACTTGGCTCGTTTGCTTTCGTCACGTAATCGTCTATGTCTTTGTTTACTGTTACGTCATGGACACGTGACCCTCAATAAAGTGAACTACTCAGTATCCATCTGTAATGCTGTTTCTTTACTGGGAATTGCGACCACGTAAGCGTATCGTAATATGTGACATTAAATGGTGCGGATACGTAGAACATATCACACGATTGTTAGAAAACTTGTTGAAATATGAAATCAATGTTAAATCGATCAAATACTCCAGGCACTGCCGATCGATCGATTCTCCATCGATCAGTTGGGAATCGATCGATCGGATCGTCCTAGAAAAAATAAAAACGAGCAAAACGGTACAGGTTGAAGTAGAATGAAAATTGTTGGGGAATAAAAAAAATCAGTCAAAAAAAAGAAGAAAGGACATCCGTGAGAATCAATGGCGGAACCGTCGAAATCAAGAAACGTGCGTTTCACTCGAATTTCTCACGGATATCATCCGTTACAGGTCGTTTCAGGTTGGATAATCTTTTTAGCACGCTTCTCGCGACCAAAAATCTTGCTATGTAAAATCTGCCGAGTATTCTCAAAAAAAAAATCCAAAAATTCCTTCAGATCTCACAAACACGTAAGAAATGTATGGTCAGTCTCTTTACGACGTGTTCCGAAAAATGATAAATTTCGCGCTCGCAAACTTACCTTGTCTTGTCGCAATGGCAGGTCTTGTCGCGCATTTCCAAAACACAATCCTGAAACAAACGTCGCGCATTCACAGTATACAGGGTGCATTATATTTTTCTAAACTAACCAAGAATCTTGGTAAACCTCGTTGCCGAGACACCGTGGGAACTTTATGACGTTACCGTTGCGGTTCAACCTTCCTCTACTTCCAGTGTTTCTTCTTCGGGTTCTTCCTCTCTCTCTCTCTCTCTTGTTTCGTCCCTCCCCTCCTCTCACTCTATAACCGATTACACTCCTATCTGGCAAACCGTGACTTCTCCTTTGGAATTACGCGATTTGCGAGCGTAAACTGACTTCGGGCTGAACGGGCAGTCCTAGCGGACAAAGTTGGAACTGAACGATAAGAAATTTTTTATTTTTTTGTATCCTTGCTATTTTTTATTTTTTTTTATTTAATTCTTTTTATATGCAATTTCTATGCGCACTGTAGACAGACAGTGTTTTGTAATGTTTTTTCGATATGCGTCACTGTAGTGGCACTGATTAGGATAATTATGCAAGTTAGACAATAACAAAACATATGTGTACGTATATATATATATATTTGCACTACGTTAACATAGGCAGTAAGTAAGATAAGTGGTAAGGATAATGAGGTCTTTGAAAAGTGGTAAAAGCGGTGCATTGCGCATGCGCGCGTATAACGGTAAGTGACGCTTAGAAAATGCAAGAAAATTAGAAATTAAAATGGCCGACAAGACTCGTTCCTATCGCGTTCGCCATAGGAGGAGCGTGAGAATCGGCGATACGATTTTTCCAAAGGTAAAATAGTTGAGCGATCGTGACTGTACTGCCGAGATATGACATTGCTGCCAACGTAAAAGGATCATTAGGGGATTAATTATTTTAAGTATTTAGTAGGAGTTTCCTTAAATTTCTAACGGGACTGTCCTCTCGATCTCCGACGATTATCGGACTTATTATTGTTCGACGGATAAAGTCTTTACGAATAAGGAATTTTTTTTTCGAGTAATGGCTGGTTCGCATTGGAACGACAAAAATATTCTCATAGACTTTTATCGCGACCCTCGTACCTTTATCGTGGCTACTTGTTAAATCTTCGTATCGGCACTCGAGGCGAAAGCTGTTGAATGCACTTGGATGCACTTAAATCTAAATATAGCTAAACGCTCTCATAACTTAACGAGGCCGTTGTGTAAATTTATTTTCGAGTGTCTTCCGAGTCGCGGAATGATTAATTGCTTGAACACCGGGTATATAGTTGAGAATCGTATTTAAAATATATTTTCATTTAACCGACTGAGAACTGGATTGACTTTTTGTACCGGAAGTGTTTTTTTGTTGATTTACTTTTTTTTTTGCTTTCCTGTTTCACTCCTTCCTTTGTTAGCCACGAATTTGGTGCATCCGTACAATTACGAGGAAAGACTTCCTATCGTCTCCGGGCATCCTTATGTGAAGCAGGAGTGCACTTCCGGTGGGAGTCGTGCGGTTTCCGGCATGAGCGTCATTAGTCCGTTGGCTTTTTACATATCGATACGCTCAGTGTTACTTGGACTCTTGTAGGAGACGGACGTGCCTTTCTCCTCGTGGCTCGTGTTTTTATAACGATTTTCCTGTATCGAAATTACGCGAAATTTCAGGACGATCGTCAAAATTATATATTGAGTTTAGGATGAAATTTTTGAAAAATCGAAAATAGCCAATCGACCGTTTCACAGGATGCAATATTCCGGGAGTTATTTCGAGAACACATTTTTCTTTCAAAACTCGACACTCAAAAGTTTTCAAAAAATGAAGCTGCGTCGTGGACAAGTAGGACGGGCATTCAGAGGTTAATTTTATGTGCTTTTTGGAAAAATTTATTGACATTGAAAAATGTATTGCATGAGCACGAATTAATTTTCTTTTTTTTCTGTTACAGCACCCAGATCATCCAGTGCAGGGACGAACAACCTACCACCCCTGACCTTTCACCAGGTTCATGGTGACAACATAAGACTGTGCAATGGCGGCACCATTGCCAGGAGACACGAGAGCTTTTGCAAGGGCGTCACCTTCAGCGCCAGACCCGTCCGTGTTGGTGAGAAGGTAAGGAACTAAAAAAATCTTAGAAAAATCTATAATCATTCCAAGTTCGGGGGTTCCCCCGAATAAAAAAAGAGCGGGAAAATTCAAATATTTATATACGCCATACTGTATTTTCTTATTAGTTAAACGGTTCGCATATCTGACCCTCACTTTCGCCCACGTGCAATCGCGTAGGCTGTCACTATAGCCTGGCGCTATTCCATACCGTCGACAAGTTATACCTTTGGCATCGTTAATTCATCCATATTGATATTCCATGTGTGGGCGACACGGCATAGATCACAAGACCTGCTGCCACCATTGGAAACTTGTTAATAACCTGAAAACAGTGCCAGCGCAATGCTGGCTAATGCGAGTAAGACTGTAGAACAAAGGCGTAGAGCGCCGGGAAGAAGAGTAACTGTTGCGCAATAGGGTCGAGCTATGAATCGTATGAATCGCGTGTACCGAGGATACAGGCATAGAGCATGAAAAATATAATGATAGACGAAAACCATAGTAAAAGAAGTCGCAGGGCATGGTCGGCATGTGGTACGTAACTGTTGTACAGGCAGTGCGAGAAATCGGCTTGTTTACGTCGGCTCGAGATTGGCAGAAAGAACGTGGGCGTAAGACTCGTTACTGACCATAGGAGAATGCCTGGAAGGTACTTTTTAAAAATCGTATGTACATATGAATAATTTTTTCATAACCATACGGTACCCGCAGAAGTTTTTAAAGTTGATTTTAAATACGTTTAGGAAAATTTACGTTGATAAGAGTGATTACTTTGAGGTTTTGGTAATGGACACACAGAGGTGTTTTTGTGCGGTTGAAAAGATTTTTTTTTCTCTTCGCGACACGTGCTAATTGTAGTTATCGCTGGTGATAAAGAAGGAAGGTCGTGTGTATTTATGAAAAAAAAAGTTTTTTTTCACGTTTAATTTACACGGTTCCGTGTTTTGAGAAAGTCCACTGTCGGTAATGTAGGTATCGGTAGTTACCTCTCGAGTTTAGTTACGGTTTAGTGAATTTATTAGGTTCACTTAGCGCATTCCGACTATAACTTTTTTCTTTTCTTATTTTTTCAAGACTATCCGAGGTTTCCGTCAGGAAATTCCTGGTTGGTGGATTTCGAAATGATAGGAATATTAAAATTGCGGGAATTTACGGAGAAAGAATTTCGTAGAAACCGTTGCCGAGGAATCTTCAATTCGAGATAAAAATCGTTCCGAGAATATACGAATAGATTGTGAAGTCCAAAAATGTCCGAGTTGTCAAAATTCTTGGAAAAATTTTTTATCGGCCCAAAAAAAGAAAGATAAACTTCTAAATAAATGTTGTTTGTTTCAGGTATGCGTAAAGTTTCTCGAAATTTCCGACAATTGGAGCGGAGTCATCAGATTGGGATTTACCAGTAACGATCCGATAAATCTGAGAAATGGGCTGCCCAAGTACGCGTGTCCCGATCTCACCAACAAGCCTGGCTACTGGGCTAAGGCATTGGCCGAAAGATTTGCCGAGAGAGACACGGTTCTATTTTATTACGTGACACTGGCGGGCGACGTGCACTTTGGCGTTAACGGAGAGGAGAAGGGCGTCTTCTTCAGTGGCGTCGAGACGCGCGGTCCCCTGTGGGCGATAATCGACGTCTACGGCAACAGCACGGCCATCGAATTCGTCGATCCGAATCGGCAGCACTTCAACAACATACGAAGGGGCGCCGATCACAGCAACGAGGACAATGCGCAGCACAGTAGACATTCAGCAATGGATGACGCCAGCAACGCTGGTAGGGACCTGGACAGAATCATCGTACCGACCATGCAGAACATGTCCATCCATCACGAGCCAGACGTTGATCTTCCTGGTCTGAGGTTTCAGCCCTCAGGAGTCCTCTTCACACCTCTACCATTCCATCCGTAAGTAGTCAGGACGACGATTTCCTGCAGACCCAGACGTCGCCGATACTGATTAGTCTCTTTTTTCTTTTCATCCGACATCTAGAACAAGAGGCAGAAACATCCGGTTCAGCAACCAGCAGTGCGTGGCGACGCGAAGCGACACCGAATTCTGTCACGGTTACGCGTTCACCAGCAGACCCCTGTTCCTGGGCGAGAGGCTGGTGGTACAGATCTTGTCGACGGAACCGATGTACGTCGGCGCCCTGGCCCTGGGTCTCACGTCCTGCGACCCCTCGAGATTGTCTGCCGAAGACCTGCCTGACGACAGTGATCTTCTCCTGGATCGACCCGAGTACTGGGTCGTGTCCAAGGACGTTGCCTCGAGTCCTCAGCCTGGGGATGAGATAGCCTTCACGGTGACCCACTACGGCGAGGTCCAGATGAGCAAGAACGGAGGTCAGCCCAACGTGGTGATGCACGTGGACCAGAGTCTCCAGTTATGGGCTTTCGTCGACGTCTACGGGTCTACCCAGAGAGTCAGGATGCTGGCCAGTCGTCCAACCTCGCCTCCGCGCACCAGGCCCAGCAGCCAGTCCCAGACCCAAAGTCAGCAACAGAATCAGCAGCACTCTAATCACAGTAACGCCGCCACTGAGCTATCCAGATTCAGCGAAATGGTACAGTTCAAACCAGCCGTTGGCGGCGGTACTGTCCTGGTGGTTAACCTACCTCCTCAGGGCGGTTATCCAACACCGCCTCCACCGACACCTCAGCCCGTCTACGCGTCGGCTGCTCACAGAAATCCACCGCCTGTACATCATCCGCCACCACCTCCGGCCTCATCCTCGATCAGCGGACCAGCGTCTCATCCTGGATCATCCAGGCAGTCTCCACCATTGACCGGGACCATGGCCAGCACGGGATCCTCGACCTACGTTGATCCTGTCTCGTATCAGAGTCTAGAAGGCACCCTGACGTCTCAGGCGTCGTCCCACCTCCAACAGTGGAGCGAGGGTCTTCAGCCGACGCCTGGTCAGCCAAGCGAGTGCAGCATCTGCTACGAGAGGAACATCGACAGCGTCCTCTACATGTGCGGACACATGTGCATGTGCTATCCCTGTGCTATTCAGCAATGGCGCGGAAAGGGCGGTGGACATTGTCCGTTGTGCAGAGCTCCGATAAGGGACGTTATCAGGATCTATAGATCCTGAAGAAGGATAAACAGGGATTTTCGTGATGACGATGTTTATTATCATGTGAGAGACGCGCGGGACTCTGTCAATTAAGATGTCAATAGGGTGTGTGCTTTTTTTTTCCTTGATATACTATATGCGACCCGGAGACAATTGTCTGGCTATGTACCTAAGCGTTACCTACTCTGTCACATGGAATTTCAAAATCCTCTATTAATCAGGCCGATGATTGACCTCGAGGAACTTGATCCCTGAAGAGGTTGATTTCTTTGTATGTATATTGCGTGTGTCTAGGAGAACGTGCTTCCATAGCCGCTACACTGCCACCTTGTAACGATCCTGAAAACCTTTATGAATTCCTATCGTTTTGTCGTCCAACCGAATCCCACAAGTAGTTCCCTGCTCCCCATGGATTTTCAATTCCAATTTTTTCACTTTTTTTTTCCTTGTATTCCTGCTCTTACCAAAATATTTTCCTGTCCGTCGCAAACAGTGTTTTAGGCTGAAGTTATTGTACTTGTATACGATTGCCAAGGGACTCTTTTTTTTTTTTATTGCTGGAAACTATGAGCGACGATGGGTGCCATCCTCGCGCATGCGCACTACTCGATCAGTCGTACCGTTTAATTTTATTTCGTCGATCAGTAAGAAACAGTGTTTTTATCCTCTAACGTGAATTTTATCAAAACCTTTTCGATGCTTAGGTAATAAGACACTTTGTTACTTCGTACTGGCTGATTGAATTTTTTCTTTTGAATTCAAGTACGCAATTTACACGGCATACTGGGTGAGTCTCGTGACGTTAATTCATTATCGATTAGCGAGTCAAGTTTTATATGAAAAAGTGGGCGTACATTTTTTATAGATAATTTATATGGATACAGCAAGAGCGATGCGATATAGAATATCGATTATTGGCAATTTTCGCTGATCGAGAGAAATGGATAAATTATTATAAGAAAAAAGAATACTTTATTCCCGCACACGAAATTTTCTTTTTATTCTTTAACGCTACGATTAGACATTGTTTTCTTTTTTGTCGGCTGCTTATGATTTGTCTTTTGTATTTTCCCTTTTTTTTTTGTATTGCTCGTTGCGTCACTGGAACGCTTTCCTCTTGTCTTTTTTCGAAAGTTTCATTTCCAACGTCGTCCCTGCGGTTAATTAGCATTGGCTCGTGAGAAAAAGAAAGAAAAAAGAAAAAAGAATTGTCGTCAACCAATAGAGCGAAACGGATGGTCGTTGAGCGATCCAAGAGAGGTCGTAGATAATAAAATCTGAAAAAGTCACGGATAATAAAAAAGAAAAGCAAACGATGTCTGTAATTAATCTCGTCTCATTAATGTTACTTTTATTATTAATTATTTGCTATTTGCCTAGACGTGTTAGTCGAACTTTTATTATTAATTGCTACTCGTCACTATACATATACGATTACTTGTCTTATTATATTATATTGCATTGCTATCGTCATTATTATTAATTATTAACTATTAATTGCTAATACCATTATTACTATTAATTATTTGTCGTCATTAATTAGTCGCATTATTTTTTATCTATTATTATTTAAAATAGCGCCTAATCGCAACAGCGTGGACGTTCACTTTCGTTGGAGTGCTATCTTTTTTCTTTTTCTTTTTCACTTTCAAAGGGGATTTTCGAAAAATCGCCTTTTCTCTGTCTCAGCCTCACGTAAAATCTTTTCACTTAACTCTTTTTTTAATTCTCTTCTTTATTCTTGTCCAAGTATCTTTTCTTTCCTTTTTCTTCAATTCTCTTTTTATTCTTACTCTTTCTTACTCCTAACTCCAATACTTGTCCCTTTCGCTCTCGATTACTAATTGTAAGTCGTGTGCTGCTTCTTTTTCTTTTTTTCTCTTTTGTATCGACGCGAAGCGTTACCAAAGAAAGGGAATGCGAAAGAAAGTAAGGAAACAGTGTACTGTGTGTGTGTGGGTACGACGGAGAGCGCATAGCAGAATGTAGGAAGCGATTATACGAATTTTTATTGAAATTTCTGAAATTATCTTGACGTTGCTTCTCTTTCTCTCTTCTTTCTTGATCTCCGTTTGCCATTCGACGATGCGTTTTTCTCACTTTTTCCTTTCCTTCGTGAAAGATCCCATGCAATATTTTATTCGATGACAATTGCAAGTTGAAAAATTTTTTAAATTATGTCAGATGTCAAAAAAAATTTTGTAAATTCACAAAATGGAGAAACAGTTAATGCAAGTCGACGGGAATTTCAAAGATTTATCGAAATGACTTTTTGACATTCCCGTCGGGTACAACTGTCGTATATTACCCCCCTTAAAAATTTATATTTTTTTCAAAAACATTTTCAAATCCATTTTCACTCATACGCACAATAGGAAGAAGAGAGGGTCTATGGGGGGTATGACGTGGGAAGCAAAAACAGAAAGATAGACAAGAGGAGAACGTAATTGAAAACTAAGAATACTATAAGTCAAAATGACAAACCGGCGAATGCGTTAAAATAAGTGTAAAAGATTATCGGAGAGCTAATTATGAATATTAGGAGAAACAAAAAAAAATGACTAAATAGCTGAAGAAGAAGGCAAAGAGCGCAGGCAATAAAAGCAGTAGTGAAAATCTCTAGTCCAGCGAGCGGCAGCCCAACTCGATATATTCTGCCAATCCAAAAAGTGTGAAAGGAAAAGCAAGAAAAAAAAGAAGAACGTCGATTTAATAATTAAATAAAAAGCGATAAGAACGAAGAAGGGGTTAACTAATTAAAAACGAACCAGCATATAAAGCTAAAAGGGCTGAATAAAGTAAAACAGAAGCCACACGCGTAACGAATTAAACGGAGGCTAGACACCGTGGCCTTTAGTAGGTTGCCAATTAATTACTCAAATTTAGTAAAAAAAAAAAGCAGATTAGAAAATCGATAAAACGAGAAACAAATGGCGGTCGGGTAACGAGTGAACCTATACGATAAAAATAAGTAATAAAAATGATTGTTCGCCAATAACGCTCAGAGAATTATGAGAATGGAATTTTGATGGCGTATAGGGGGGGCGATAGGGAAATATCCATAGATGTTAAAAAAATAATGCAAAATAAATTGGCACGAAATAACGAAAAGAAAAAATTAAATTGAAAAAAAAAGAAGCTGAAAAGCTATAGGCAGCCACTGTTTTTTAAATATTAGCAAATCAGTTGGGAAGATTGAAGGGTGAAAGGGGGAGAGGAGGGCGAATGTGAAATTGCGACGTATGTAATGGAGTGTGTGCTTTTTGTAAAAGAAAAAATTGATAACGGAACGGCGGGAGATAAGGAGTGATAGCTAATAAAAAATGTTCCCAAAAATTTCGAAAATTATTAATTAAGTACGCACTGGGCAGTTGCGGCGAATGATAAAAAAAGTTTTCTAAAATTAATTCAATTTTTATTATTAGTTTTCGCCTGTGGCTCTTCAATGTTTCTCTCTTGCTCTGTCTCATTATTATTAATATTATTATTACTCTTACCTATTATTCATTTTTATTATTACTCTTCATTCTCCTCCTCAATCTCCATTGTCGTCGTTTTCTGTCGCCTTATACCTACGAATTATTATTAATTATTATTCTTTTATTTTTTTTTTCTTATTTTATTACTACGAATTAATTAACCGCTATCTATATCTAATCATCGTATCGCGCACCTTGTAAGGATTATTTAATTTGCGATTTTTTTATCGTTCGCGCTTAACGAGCTTTATCCTTTCTTTCTTTTCTTTACTAAAAGAGGGTATATTAATATATCGTTTATCTAGGACCTTATGTAAAAACTTGATTACTTTTTATTTAATTCTCAACGCACGGAAACACACACACTCCTTACCAATAGTGTATAAAATACAGAAAACTCGAAAAAAATACACACGTGTGTCCGAGACACGGGAAAAGAAAAATAGCGAGTCGTATCTGGACCGTGAATTTTTGTCTATAATTTTTTTAATATATATATATATACACATACATACGATTACGTGCATATTCACATAAGCGGGATACATCATAAGACGGATGTTTGAATCTTTGAATTGGTTTTTTTACCATTTCATTTCTTTTTTCTCTCTCTCTCTCTCTCTTTCCTTGTCTTTCTTTCTCTATCTGCCTTTTTATCGTCGTTCTCTTCAGTGTAAAAATTTACGACGCCCAATGAAATTTATACATATGTAATATAACTGGTGGTGAGCGTGAGCAGCCATCACTATACAATAAAAATCTGTAATATCGAGGAATTTGTTAGTCTGACTTTTATTTACTCCTTAACCATAATCTCAAAAAATTTTGTACTTGATTTCTGTATCTTTTGGATTTTAATTTAGCAGTCTTGAAATACATTTCGATAGCGAGTATGGAGAAGTTTGAAAAATTTAAAAAAACCGCCAATGGGATTATCTGTTTATCCTGTAAAGACACATCACGCTAACGTGACCTTTGAACTCGCTGTAAATCGTATTCCCACTGACCGTTTCAGTTTATTTGCAGAATTACTCCTGTCGAGTACTGATTTATTTAATAATCCAAAAATTGAGTCAAAAGCGTGCTCAAAGATATTTTTGGTGAATATTTGGTAAATTAAAAGAAGATGCCTTGCGAAGTCATAACGCTGCAGCTGGGTCAGTGTGGAAACCAGGGTGAGAAAATTGAGTGATTTGTAAAATAAAATGCGGTAATGTAAATTTTTGGAGATTTTGAGTTAAAGATTTTTACAATTTTTATACAGTCGGTTTTGAATTTTGGAAACGTCTCTGCGCCGAACACGCTATCAGTCCTGAAGGGAATCTGGAGGATTACGCAATTGACGGAATCGACAGGAAGGACGTATTTTTCTATCAGTCAGATGACCAGCATTACATACCCAGGGCCGTACTGTTGGATCTGGAGCCCCGGGTGATCAACACCATAATGACGTCACCATACGCCAAGGTATCCGAGTAGTTTTATTATTCGAAAATTTTCAAAAATCATTACCCAACGATATTTCAGCTTTACAATCCGGAAAATATTTATACGTCGAAACATGGCGGAGGAGCTGGAAACAATTGGGCTTCCGGTTATCACCAGGGTGAAAAATTGCAGGAGGATGTATTTGAGATTTTGGACAGAGAGGCGGAAGGTAGCGACAGTCTTGAGGTAATATTTAATTTTGTATTAACCTGTACGTACTAGGTCACGTGATGAATGAAATTTTATTATTTTTAAGGGTTTCGTCGTCTGTCATTCGATCGCCGGTGGTACTGGGTCAGGAATGGGTTCCTTTGTTTTGGAAACACTTGCCGACAGATTTCCTAAAAAGCTACTCCAGACCTACAGCGTATTTCCAAATCAGGACGAAATAAGGTATGTAACAATTATATGAATGCGGGTTACTGTTAAAACGTTATTGACCCACTAATTCTTTTTGGAAGTCACTATTGTTGTTTTTGCTTACTGAAGATTCCTTTGTTTCTTCAAGCGATGTCGTTGTTCAACCTTATAACTCGCTGCTGACTTTAAAGCGACTTACACAATGTGCCGATTGCGTAGTCGTTCTGGACAATACTGCTCTGAATCGCATTGCCAGTGACCGTTTGCACGTGCAGAATCCAAGTTTTGTACATATCAATAAGCTCGTGTCTACAATAATGTCTGTCAGCACAACCACCCTGAGGTATATTCGATTGGTGTTAAAGAAATATTTTTTTCTATATGAAATAATATTTTTTTGACATTTTATTCTTTTAGATATCCTTCCTATATGAACAACGACCTGGTTGGATTATTGGCACCGTTAATTCCTACGCCTCGTTTACATTTTTTGATGACCGGTTACACGCCGCTTTCTACCGACGAGGAGGTACTCGGCTGATTTATATTTTTCTCGCGAAATTCTTCTTTACCGACCTTTTTATCGACCATTATTTTGCACGATATCTGTTTTCTACTTTATCAACGCAGCAGGCTCCGTCGGTAAGGAAGACCTCGGTTCTCGACGTGATGCGTCGGCTGCTTCAGCCAAAGAACATGATGGTGTCCACAGCCCACGACAGAAACGCATCTCATTGCTTCTTGTCAATCCTTAATATAATTCAGGTTCAATTCAATTCATTTAATGATTGGTTTCGTGTCCGATTTGCATGTGACATTTTAATTATAAATCATTGATTCCTCCAGGGTGAAGTTGACCCCAGTCAAGTGCACAAGTCATTGCAGAGAATTCGTGAACGAAAACTGGTGCAATTTATACCATGGGGTCCGGCCAGTATACAGGTAGCGCTTTCACGAAAGTCACCCTATATAGAAAGTGCACACAGAGTATCAGGCTTAATGTTGGCCAATCACACTAATATATCCTCGGTTAGTGTATTTGTCACAATAATGATTTTATTAGAAGTTGATTGTGTATTTTGAGGGATTAGAAATTATTTTTAAATGATCCCGCACAGATTTTCGACAGGGCCCTGAGGCAGTACGACAGACTGCGCAAGCGTGAGGCTTTTCTGGAACAATTTCGCAAGGAGAAAATGTTCACTGACAATTTGGATGAGCTCGATAACTCGCGCGAGGTCGTCGAGACGCTTGTCAAGGAATACGAAGCTGCTGCCAAAAGTGATTATCTTAGTTGGAATTCAAAAGTTTAAGCCTGGTATTAATTAATTGTTTCTAGTATCTGTTCTAGTTATCAGTATAGCATCTACTTGTAAAATAAATTGAATAATTGAATAAATAATTTGATTACTTCCTTACCGCGCGAATCTGACGTACTTACGTATCATCGAGAATACTGACTACTGTGAAACGAAGCATTTATTATTTCGTTAACTAGGAATTTTATTTTAAATTGTTAAGGTATCACCAGACAGCCAAGGAAGATGCCCAGGACTATTTATCTGTTCAATTATTGCCTCCAGAACCTCAATCGGTACCCGCAAAACTTTGACGGATGGTCAAACAGATTAGGACTGCAAGCAATACCAGTACTACTATACCGACAGAAGATAAGTACTGAATATTACCACGTAGTTGAATAATTTTAGCGCTGTAGTCAGCGGACCGTACACGTATTATTAAAAATTATAAAAGAAAAATTTCAAAATAAACTTTACACTTATCCTAGTCACACGCCGTATGAGTATATCGCACGAAATTACCTTACAATCTTGCACCAAGTCTTAAAGTACATTGAATCCGTATATCACAAAATTTTGCCCATCTACTACACCTATCATTTAAAACAAAGAACTATAGAAATTCTCCGTTAAGGGCAGAGGCGGAATCTCCCAACCCGAGGTAAGAAAGTGGTGCCCAGCTGTCGCCCGATGACCTGGGGAAGCGGCTGTGGAGGATCTCCAAAAGTTACGTACCGATTCGCTAAAGAACGCTCTCGATTTGGCTTAAAGAGACGACTTGAGGGAAATCGAAGAGTTATCGGCTATAAGGATCTAGACCAATCAGATGATCAGAATGATTAGTTTTTGAATTTGGC
>JAYRCB010000444.1:77270-100489 GCA_036026315.1 Trachelus stipa | reverse complement strand
GGATTTTCTGTGAGTGTTCCGGAAGTGCAGTGCTGTGCCCTAGTGCAGTGCCCACCTGAGTGTCTCCTGGATGCAGTCCTCGGCATTCATGGACCAGCTGAACCAGCTCCGGTGAGTACATCTCCACAGCGTTTCATCGTTTGCCCCCTCACAGTCAAGATAAGTGCGTAGCGAGTACAGCGTGTAAACGCAGTTTTTTTGAGTTTTTAAAAAAAGTATCCCTTCCACACCTTTCCAATTAGTCCCATTCGAAACAGTATAGTCTCTAGTATATTCCAACAATAGGCTTTTTCAATAGTTCTCGAGGAGTTCTATAGTTCCTGATAGGTTTTAACAATAGTTCCGCTAAGTAACATCGGTAAAATATCTATTAAATATGCTGGTGGCATCATACACTTCAGTGCAGGCAGGCATGAGGTGCTGACTTTTGTCTTAGTAAATCTTATCGATCACACACTGTGCACTGAAATTTAAAATTACAAAAAAAAATACTCAGGTAATATCTGATGAGCATCCTCGTTCTAAGTATTGCTTTGAGAACCAGCCATAAGTACCGGAGGACTTCTGCCGGTAAGCTACACATTCGCATTACCGACGGAGGCTACGATCACAAAACTCTACTTCCAGACTCCCCGCTGCGATTCAGCGCCATTCTTTTGGTATCGTCTCAAACCTTAGCGTTGTGGATCTCCCTACTGATCTCTGGTCAAAATTCCATAAACCAAACAAAGAAAAATTAGTACACAGCATCACTAGCGAAACTGTAAGCACAGTAGAATAATTTAACTTTCATATAATAAAGATATGATTTATTTAGTCGAACTGTGCGCCGCTGCATCGCAATCCATGAATATCCAGTGATAATAAAACGGGTGCAACAGGGGGATGCAACTGGTCGGGAATAGTTTATGTGGATTGCATGCTCCGAGTAGCAAATGGAAGGTGGTACAGTCGTATGCACCCTTTGATGGGGTGGACCACCCTTTAACGCCACCCTCTCTAGGAGCTTCTCTAATGCTACCCGATCCTGGCATGGCATGGTACCGGCATACAAATTGTCCCTGGCGATGAGCTACACAACCTACGTCCCTGGAATAATGATAAACCCAGGTAAAAATATTCTTAGCCACGTAAAATTTTAACGTTCATCCTAATTTATTTTTTTATCCTTTCTCCGCAATTTTTTAATTTTTCAAACTACCCCTTAAATCCTCTGGACAATTAATACCTATTGATATCGACCATTTGTATATTCAATTATTTCTATAAGGCACTCCTAACCGTTATCCCAACACAACCGTTATACGTGTAAAGTACGTGTAAAATGTTTCGTAAGGTTCGTCCCTGTCTTGTACGACTGCAATGCTTCCAAACATGGATTTGCTCCCATTCTTATAAATACATTAATCAACATTACTATTGACATGGAATAACAATTATTGAATATTTTAATACGCCAGGTAACCTCTAATGAATCATAGATTCGTGTCACGAAGCGCGTACCATATTCAGGTGGCTTTTATGCATTCAATATTCATTACTAGAAGACCCTTCAAATTAATACTACTTTCTGTACTAAAGTATAGAGTATACTCTTTCCTTCCTGCTTATCAAGTTTGAATTTCGACTAATTTAATATCTTCCATTACTTTTGAGTTTGCACCTCTGTACTTTCTTACCCGTTGATATTAGTGATGCTGTCAGTAGAATCCGCCATTGGTTTTATTTTCTTATACGTTATATACCCACGATCATACGTTTACATCCAACGTTTGGATATGGCCTACAATGCTGCGCTTTACGAAACGAGCTTTTCTCATCGAGCTTTAGGATGTGTGCTCACGCCAGAGATGAGTTTCCTTTGATGGCATGCTTTTGTGCTTTTTTTTTGTTATATCCTCACTACTATGCGAATTAGGCCAACGCGTCGGTGCTTCCTTTCATTTATTTCTGCCCAGCTTTTTTTTTTTAGAGTCGACAATGGGGAAGACGACCGAAAGCTTTAACGAGCGTGAGCTTTTCGGTAATGCTCGGTGGGTAGTGGAGCGACAACGAAAAATTGCTGCGTCGCTTTACGGACACTCTGTCACAATGTTAGCGTTTCGTTCTACTTGCAAAAGTATATACTATCTTTTGTCTTTGAGGTTAATCAAAAGTTTGTATTTCACGAATAGATTTTAACAGTGAACTTATTTGAGGAATTATATAAATTTATAGAGTCAAGGGGTGATAGAAATTTATGTTGAGTTTTTAATAATTCTTAGTTGCTATTTGAACAATAGTAATTTTGTACACATGGTGCTACTGAAAAAATTTTTAATTGGAAATGAACAACGTGAAAGTTTTTTAATTAGTTTTTGTAATTTGTCCCTTGTCAATAGCACAGAGAATTGTAGCTTCAACGTTATAAGAACATTTATGAGCCAAGATTTTGGTGTATAAATTTTATTCAAATTGTACAGAAGCTTGGGCAATAACACTAAAAAAAGTATACTGATAACAAAAAAAAAGACAAATACATAGACAAAACATTGTACAGTTCTAAAAGTAATACAAAGTTTGGTACAGTCGTTTCGTTCGTTCATCCCACGTATTTTTGTGACAGAAGCGTGTTAATAGACGATATAAAATAAAATATAAAAATAAGAAATGTATATGTACATAACCTATTCACTGACTTCTGTCACAAAGTTAATACGGATTTTCGTTACCACAAGCACATAATGATTTGCCTGTGCCTCTTCTTTATAAAACTTTCTTCTTTCTTAAAATTAATTCTCCTCGTCACCCTCGCCACCTTCGCTGGAATCCATGCCAACCTCCTCATAGTCTTTTTCCAGAGCTGCCAAGTCCTCCCTTGCTTCATTGAATTCACTCTCGTCCATACTTTCCGCCATGTACCTGATGGATCATGATAATTAATATTATATTATAATTATCGTACAATCAGTATATAAAGAATAATTCAGTCCAATCGCACCAGAGTTAAAATCTGTTCATCTGATTTTTATGACACAATCAAGTTCAGTCGATGCGCTTGTACCGAATACATGTATAGCCATTGAATACAGTACCAGTGAACGAAAGCTTTCTTGCCAAACATAAGATCAAACTTTCGATTGAGTCTCGTCCAGGCTTCAGCAATGGCTGTAGTATTAGCCAGCATAGCCATAGCTCGTTGCACCTTAGCAAGATCACCACCAGGAACGACAGTGGGTGGTTGATAGTTGATACCAACTTTAAAACCCGTAGGACACCAATCGACAAACTGTATAGTGCGTTTTGTTTTTATGGTAGCAATGGAGGCATTGACATCCTTTGGGACGACGTCTCCTCTGTACAGCAAACAACAGGCCATGTATTTGCCACGACGTGGATCGCACTTGACCATCTGATTGGCTGGTTCGAAGCAAGCTGAGGTCAGTTCCATGACAGTTAATTGCTCGTGATAGGCCTTTTCCACGGAGACGATCGGTGCGTAGGTCGCCAATGGAAAGTGAATCCTGGGATAAGGTACCAGGTTGGTCTGGAACTCGGTGAGGTCGACGTTGAGAGCACCGTCGAAGCGTAAGGATGCTGTAATCGACGATACGATCTGACCTATCAGTCTGTTCAGGTTGGTGTAGGTCGGTCGTTCAATGTCCAGATTACGTCTGCAAATGTCGTAGATGGCCTCGTTATCGACAAGGAAAGCACAGTCCGAATGCTCGAGGGTGGTGTGGGTTGTCAAAATGGCGTTGTAAGGCTCTACGACAGCGGTCGAGATCTGGGGCGACGGATAAATTGCGAACTCGAGCTTCGACTTTTTCCCGTAATCCACGGAGAGGCGCTCCATTAGCAGGGACGTGAACCCAGAGCCGGTGCCACCGCCGAACGCATGGAATATTAGGAATCCTTGGAGTCCGGCACACTGATCGGCGATCTTTCTTATGCGGTCCAGTACCAACTCTATTATTTCTTTACCCAGGGTGTAGTGACCACGGGCGTAATTGTTGGCAGCATCTTCCTTGCCGGAGATCAATTGTTCTGGGTGGAACAGCTGGTGATATGTTCCCGTTCGGACTTCATCTGTTGGATAGGATCATATTAGTGGAAAAAAGATACTGTATGCATCTTGTTACTTATAGGTTAGATTGACTGATTAAAATAGTAGTGTGTTCCTTCCTTCTCATAATGAATTTTTCTCTCGTGGGGTCATGTTCTACTAAAGTCTAAAGCAGTCTACTGAGCTTGTAGTTTGAAATAAAAATTGTACAGTACATTGTAGAAATGCATTACCGATGACCGTGGGTTCCAGGTCGAGGAAGACGGCCCTGGGCACGTATTTTCCGCCGCCGGTCTCGCTGAAAAATGTCTGGAAACCTTCGTCGTTTGTGCACGTTTGAGGCGGCAACATTCCGTCGGGTTGGATTCCATGTTCCAGACAGTAAAGTTCCCAGCATGCATTTCCCATCTGGACGCCACCTTGTCCAATGTGTATGGAGAGTACCTCACGCTGTTTTTTGTTTAATATTAAAATATTTATATAAATAAGATTTCAAGAAGAGACGGCTTTAAACAAACTCCTGTACGAGTGCAATATGGTACACTGTGTATATCGTAAGTTATCTCATTTTTAAAATGCACTTTTGACAACGGATAGCTGCTATAAAATATTTGACACTTCTTATTAACGAATCTGTTGCTGAAAGCTAACGAGTATTGAGGTGGACTGATATTTACCATTTTGAGAAAAAATAATATAAAAAAAAAGAAATATCGAAGCGTGAGATGAACGAACGTAAGATCTTGTTACGTTGGAATACGATGCCAAACTGACGTGATAAAAAAATTGAAAAATTGGTCAATAAAATTTTTACCTCGTTGCCCCGGGTTACCGGGTCGATAGTCAATTTTGAAAAAAAGTTCCAAAGGTACCAAACTCAATCGTTTTTCCACAGCAGAGGTAACTCTTGTTAAAATTCAAACATAAAATTCGTAGCACGTTGGTGTAGATTTTTTTTTGGCAAACAATGTCTCGTTTCGATAAGCAAGGCAGAGCACGTGAAATTGTCCTAAATTTTCGAAACCATCTTCTCACCGATTAGGATGCACAACGCGAATGCATTCTTGCATAAAAATAACGCACTGTCTGCCCCACTGTAAATTTTTCTAAAATTTCACGTCGTTTCGTTGGCAATCCTTTTTAACGCTTTTTTTTATCAGCATTTTTACTCCTTTCACGTAGTTACTTCGAACTCTCGTGATTCGGTACTGCCTTCTTCCCCGTATTAATACATATTAAGAGACCGGAATTCAGTGGCTCAAAAATTTCTAGAATATTAACGGGTGAAAGATTTCGAAGATTATTTGCCAAAATCCCTAGTGAGTATGTGCCAAATATATATGTAAAATTCAAAAAGTATTAGAGGTACCCAAAGGATAAGCTCGGGGCAGACATCTTGGTTTGCGATATTACCAGGTTTTACGTGCGGTTTGTCGAGTTTACATTGGCGAGAGATTACGTGTCTGTAACGTTCTGGAAAATATGAAGTATTAGACTTCGAGTACAATTTTCAGCAAAGTCATAGAGACAGACAAAGGAGAGTCGAACAATATCGAAGAATATTTGAAATCCTTATTGTGCGTTGCATCCTGGCAATAAAACGTTGAGAAGACGAAAAATCTCTATAATATTTCAAAGGGCTTCGGATTCCCGTTCGAAAGGCAAAGCCAAGAAAGAAAGATAGAAGATGGAGCTCTCTTAGAAGAAAGCCGGACTTTTCTCAAAGTCCCTTCGTAGCTTTCTAATCGATTTATCTTCGCGCTCGCTCGTCCCTTTCGTTTCTTCAAGTTTCTTCTTTTTTTTTTCCTGTTCCACTTTCCGGTCTCGTGTTCTTATCAGTCTGCACCTGTACTTCTTTTTTTGAGGCCCCTTTCATTCTGATGGAAATTCACAATTTTTGTTACTATTTTGCTTTATTTATTTATTTCATGTTCACATTTCCGCTAAAGAATACTTGATTTTTTTTCGATATTGACTTTTTAAATTTATGCGTGTCTTGGGAGTGGGGAGTGGAGTGGTGCTGAAATTGCTTTGGGTAAAAAACCACTAGGGTGGTTCGATAACAATAATCATAATGGCAATAGGTACTACGTTCCTTTTGGAAATGATTTTTTTATAAATAAAAATGCTGTAAGTTACCAATAGTAACCTGAACTTGCCCGTTTAAAAAAAATTAATTTTTGCATCAAACTTTTGTTTTTTGACTCTCTCAACTTTTACCTTTCTTTTTCCCCTTTATTTTCATGCAACTTCCGGTTCTGGGTGGGAAACGATTTATATTCAAGAGAACGCTCTCTGCGGACGACGCACGAGTGCGATTATGGGTCGACGTAAATAAAAAAAAAATAGAAACCCCAAAAGATAAAAAAGAAAAAGCTAATCGAAAAGTCCTTTCCTACATCCAAATTCGAATACGCGACTCATGGCTTTTCAAATTGAAATTCTGGTCGCGCCCTCAATTTGTATAACGCTTCTGTCCGCAAGAGGAAGCCACTGAGAATAACACGGAAATCTTGACAGAAGCGAAACACAATGAGGATTACGCGAAAGGAATGACTCGCGAAAAAGTTGGTAGCACTGCGAAAGAATCGGGTCGAGTGAACAGAAGAAAAATTATTTTCTAAGTGTAAATGACTCAGTGCCACATAACCATAAGTATTATTTATTACCTTACATTAGTATAGATTAGATTGGCTTGGCTGACACTTCAAAAAAATCTTAATTTAATAAATAATAAGTCTTATATTTCACTTACACGATGTCAAGACACAAAAATTATTTTCATACCTATTTGCATGTACACAGATGGGAAACTCGGTGAGAAGTAAGAAAAGTAGTTCCACAAGTCGCCGACGCGCGGCGCCACTGTCGCCTCGTTCGGTGCACAACGGGAAATAGTTATGGCGGCCTCGTATGCTCGCGCTGCGAGAGAACGACAAGAGAAAAGAAAAAGAAAAGAAAGAAAGTGAATAAAGGTGTAGAAAATGAAAATGCGAATGGATCGATACGTTACCGGGAAGGCGCGCAATTTGAGTTTCTCGGAAATTGCACCACTCTTTCTATGCTTCGCTCTGACTGAAATGTATTACAGTGTTATATTGCCGCTGGTAACGGTGACAATATTGCAACTAGGTTGTCGGATACTACTACTTTTACTGTTGCTACTAAGTACCGATACTAGCGGACTGGTAGTATCACTATACTAGTACGCTATAGTAAGATCAACAACTTTTACGAGCCGCAAACTCCTCGTACTTCTATTTATCCTGACTCTTTCCTCTTGGCTCGACTGTATCTACACTTTCCTTGATTATTGCTGGTATTTCTGTACCGAACTAACCCCAGGAAACCTTGCGGACCCTCTGTAAAACATCCCCTTGGACAATTCCACTAATACGAGTAATTCCAGGATTAATTGCGTTTTCTGGACATTATTCGGAGAAGCCGTAAGAAAATCCCTTTTTACGTATATGCAGCTAATGCTGAAGTAATTACGGAAATAATTACGAACGACTGGTATCGTTGATAAGGGAGCAAATTATTAATTTTATTTTTCGAGTGCATATTTTTTTTAATTTTTGTGGTGGTAGTATGATTTCTTTTTTTTAATTAATTAAGGGTGGTATGAATCATTGTACCTTGGTATTTTTTAGGCTTGGGGGTAGTCACCCCCCATTCCCACCCCTCACCCCCTGGCGTGAAGAATTTTAGGTACAAAGTTCAACCGACGAGGTGGCCGAGAGGTTAAGGCGTTGGACTGCTAATCCAATGTGCTCTGCACGCGTGGGTTCGAATCCCATCCTCGTCGATTATATTTTATTTTTAATAATAAAAAAAGCGTCAAAAAATATTTTGAATTATCTGCTGAATGGATTTACGTGTATTAAAATTATTATTAAAACTTACGAGAACAGTAGGTCAATTTATTATTACTGCACTAAAAAAAATATATCTGCTTACTCAAAATGTTTATTCAACATATATAAAAATGTTGAGGAACCCTGAAAGACACTATTTACCCATTTTTTTTAATAATCAAACAGTTTAATCAACGTAACCTCCATCGTTCGACACGATCTTAGATATTTTTATTCAAGAGAATAAAATAGTATGCGGCGCCAGGTACAGGAAGGAATCGATATATCGATTAGTAATTCCCAGCACGACATACGTTGACACAGTTAGAATTTAATGACACTGGTTCAATGATATTTTATTTATCGATAGATTCCCTCAAAATACAAAAAAACTTTAATTATCCCCTCTTGTTAATTATTAATTAAATTCATCATTAAGCACATATCTATACACTCGATTGCAATTAACGAATCGAATATTAACAAAATATTGAAACTTTCATAACTGCAGTTCACGGGAAAGAGAGGGTGAAAGTGGAGGGTTAAAATAAATTGAAAAGAAGAAAAATGAGAATAGCACAAAGATCACTGACCTACATCACAAAGCCAGCGACAAAGATTGCATTTCATTCTTTTTGTCCTAGCTTGAGGTTTCGCTCTGCTGCCAAGAGAAAAAAAATAGAAGAAAAGAAGCGATGACAGAAAGAAAGATATTAAGAGAAGAACGATGAGTTCGTCCAGTCGAGGAGATGGGTGAATGTAAGAAAGTAGAAATGCATTCTTCGTACCTGCAAGGCGTCAAACGTGAAAGATGCAACCGATGCATTTCCCAAGTGCATTGTCACTCGGCTGATGCACTTTTCTCCAGGTCACTTGCATTATTTATCATACCTCGTATGTTTATTTTAAACACTTTTTTTTATCAAATATCCAAAAATGAATTATGGATGCACTTTTGAGAATCCCATATAGGATGCACCGGTGCAACCAATGCAATGCATTTTACAGAATTGCATACAGTTCCCTGCACGTGCTTGCATTCGGTCATAGTATTATTAATAAATACCTGCAATCATCAAAATGCATATTTTGCAAAAATATTATTCTAAAAAAACGTGACCATACAGATTTTCAAAATTATTTTTCATTTTCATTAGCATCTTTCATTCATCGAAGCAAATGACGTCGCTATTCTGTTGTAATACCTTAAAACCTTGTGACCTTATTGTACAGGCAACATCGAAGTACAGGTCGAGGAAAAAGTCTGATCAATGAAGCTGCCGAGCCGCGTCCACTCATTGGAGCCATTTCTAATAAAATAATATCACGTACCAATGGAGGAAGTAAAACCGGGAAGGAAGTCATTGCCCTAGCTGGTTGCACTTCCTGTGCATTCTCTGTGCATACGGGATAACGTAAGTAGTATCGATACGTATCATTAATCTTTAACGAAATCGGTTGATTTGATTAATTCGATTAACAAATTAATTTACCTTTCTATTAGGCCCTATCAATTCATTGAATACTCATTGGTTCACATTAAAATTTGTAAAAATTATTATTATATATTATATATCCTCACAACGTTGCTCGTAAAAATATAATAAGGTTAAAGAAATAAGGAATTTTAGAAATTAGGTAATTTTTTTTCTGCCACGTGTCACTTGGATTCTTATCAAAGATTGCAGATGCACCCAAAGTGGGGGAGATACGAAAATTCATGTGGTAATCGAAGCGACAAAAAAACGAGAATCAGTAATGGCAGCTGCTGCCGGCTGACCCTCCCCTCCTCCCCCTTCCAGTCCCCTAACTTTTTTTTTTCTTTTCCTAGAATCCTTTCCTTTTCCCACTTTGCAATTCTCTTTTCTTCCTGTTCGCTTATTTCAATTCTGTTTCTACCTTTAGAAACCCCTCTAGGATTCCAGGCGTCGATATTGACAGATCCTGAATCTATTGACATAACGATAATTGACACCTGTCAAAAATCGATAACGTATAATTGACAGGTACGTTTTGTGATTTTTAGATTTATACATTTTTTCATATCTGCGTTACGAGCAAGTATAACGAGGGCTGGGCAGGAAAAATTTTTGTAGGAATATTTTTTTGGGAAAAAAACTGCATTAGAGTATTTTTGTGGAATTTAGGTATAACGAAACTATTTATCGACTCGCGTACAGCTGGCAGGTTGTCCTTGAGTTTTGGACAGACAGGTGGCACATGATTGGACACCTTGCTAAAAAAATTTTAAATGTAAAAAAATTGCAATTTCCAATCGGTTCTCGTTACCCCAACCTCGATATCATGTGTCGTTTTACGTCAATTTTTATTAAATTTTTTTGTTATCTCGCTACAGAGTGTTAATTATTATACATGTATTAAGTATATGAATATATGTATAACCAATTAGATAATTCCACCGTATTAAATTCTGACAGTCACGTTACCAACGGAAATCGTTGACCATTATTTTTTTTCAGTTGGTACTAGCTGGTTTTTTTCTTCCTTTCTCGTTTTAGAAAAAGGGTTTAACTAACCCTTCGTTCCTGAGATATTTATCAATATAGTCGAACATCTGCTAGGTTGCGCGAGAATAATGTTACTTATTGAGTGCAGCTGCCTAATATTAGTGTAATTTGAATTTTTATTCAAGCGCTAGCCAAAGGGAATATTTTGAAAAAGACTTTCTTGTCGAGGCATAAACGGCTAAGTGAAAAAAAAACCAAATATTTCGATAGTTCTTATAATTTAGAATTCAGATTAATTATCTCAAATAAATTTGAAATTGACATGCGGATTGGGTCATCCCGAGTATTCCCAGTGGGAATGAAAACCACAAAAGAAAATGAAGAAAAAGTGGAAATCAACACAGAAAAATCAAAAGCGCCGAAATAATAAGTGCTTAATAGCAGCGCGATCATTCAGCCGAAGTGCGGCAGCACTTTGTTTAAGATCTACGAGTGCGTCAGGATGGGAAGTTCGTGAGGCGATTTGCTGCCAGCGGAATCGGAAAATGAGTGCAGGAATCCGCGACAGACTTTTTTTTTAATTTCATTTAAAAAAGCGTTACTACGAAGAAATTCAAATATTTTTGTAAGTAGTACGTAAATCAGAAGTTTACCTGGATAGGATAAAAAAAGTGCATTATAGGAAAAAAAAATCTTATATCATTCAGCTAAAAGCAGTGTTTGTATTAGTGTTAATTGAAAGCGGAGGACTGGCAGTATAGTATTCCCAACGATTCAATTGAATAACATTGAACGCCGCCGGCAGAATGCACTGGATGCACTGGATGCACCATGCTGCACCCAACTGTGAACCCAAGTACTGCTTTCCTGATACAATGGGTGCATCGGTGCATCCCGGCAGAATATACTGGCTTAAAGGTTGGAATCAAAAGTGGATGAGTCGCGTGGGTAGAGTCAAATATTTATGTGGGAATTTTAAGGAAAAAAATTAATCCAAAATATTTTTCAAAAAAAATTATACTCGGAATTTAAATAAAAATACAGTTTTATTTCACCTGAATATTTTACGTGACAACCTAATGGATACTGGCAGATTTAGGAAATTTTTTATTTTTATAGACATATCGTAATGCATCTATCACGTTGCATTTTTCAAATGCACTATTCGTACCTCGGATGTGGCAATGCGATTCGACAGAATGCACAAGATGGAAATAGGTAAAAATGCCATATCGAATTTTACACGATACGAGGGATGCGGATAAGCGGAAACAAAGGGAGAGAATAAGTGAGAAAAATCACGAGGCTGAAAAATATCTGGGAGAGCCTTGCAGATGGTAAGTCCGAAAATGCACTAGGAGATAAAACGAAAAAAATTTCCGTTTCGAAATTTCCGCACTATATTTTTTTTCTCTGCAATCCTTTACATCGAGTCCGCAACGTTAGTACTTGTATGAGATTTATGTAGATTTCCGGATTTACATGATTTTTATGAAGCATCTTCTCCTCTTGAGATTCCCTAGGGGGGATTCCACGAATAAATAATCCCTAGATGCTGGCGTGGAGATTTGGGGAATCCCCGCGGTCTCAGAGAAATTTTTTGTCACATGCGGAAAATCTGGATGCCAAAGTGTATAATGTGGGTAAGGGAAAAAGTGAATTGTAAAACGAGAGGGGTAAAAGTAAAATAAAGCAAAAAAACAAACGGCATCGAAAAAAATGCTAATTTCGGGTCCAGCCGTGACTCTGAGGATGTGACGCGTATTTTTGGAGAATCCAGAATTTCATAACTATCTTGTAACTTGCACATCGGAAATGGAAGAGGGTTGGAATTTGATGAGGATGTTCTGCGGACAAAATAAGCGGATACTTGTCTTTGCGTTTCTTTCTTAGGCCATTTTTCACTCTTACATATTTTCGGAGAATCCAAACTTTCATAGCTATCCTCTTATACTTTAGAATTAGTATACCCTTTACATGCATTAGTCAACTGATGCATCGATCACTATGATAAATAAATAATAGTTGCAGCATGTCAATAAAATCTTATTTCCATAAACAAGCAAGCTATAACAGCCTATAGGGAATCGGCTGAAATAATATTTGGAATTTCATGTCAAAATAACGAGTAGAGCGACAGAGTACTGGTCGTTACAAAAGTACCTGGCTATTAGTACCAGAGCAAAATCGATCGATCAACATTTTGAACGCGGCTATACGCAATTTTAAAAGTAGACAATACTTGTAATTATTTACATAAATTTTACTTCTCAATTAATAGGTAATCGATACTCAATCATTAATTATTTTGAGAAAAATTTTTTGAAGCGTCCAATACAAGCGCTACAACGATCAAGTTCACAGACTGTTTGGTTGGCATTCGTATAAATTATGCAACGCGTCTGGCCAATCTCGCGTTGCATAATATCACGCCGACAAACGATCAATCCCATTATCGTGTCAATGCCTCAACCGGTATCGAATTTAGGCTGAATTTTGAACGTGATTGTCGCTGTGATTTAAATAGACAAAGAAAAACTAAATGAAATTAATATCGAGTGAATCTGTAATGAAATTAAAATAGCAGGAAATTCAATATATAAAAGAAAAAAAAATACAAAATTTTGTCCAGTGGAAATGCAATTAAACAATAAAATACAGACCTTAACACGTAGCAAATTCATTGGGGAAATTTAAATTTTACTGGCGAATCGACGATGAATTGAAGCACCGTGCGAAAAACGAGCAGAAATCCACTATTGCAAAAAAAAGTCCACATTCGTGTAAATCCTTCTGGGCTGTTGTATCCGCCATTAATTTTGTTCCATGTCCATGTGCAGGCTTAATATGTTAGGTAGTGTTATAAGCTGTGAAAAACCTTTTTTTTCTACTTATTTCTCTATACGAGTATGCAAAATACCCGCTATGTTCGTTCAATGTTGCAGCGCTTAAGATTATCGATCATCAAGGAGTTATTATTTCTATACAATGTTGTAAAATTATAAGAAGACACCTGCAGGCTTGAAGAAAAATCAAGGTGTATAGAGAAAAGTCGTGATGCCAAAGAAATTGAAAATAAAACAATTATTGTAATGCAAGGACACGAGGAAAAAATTTAAAAAAGCCATAATTGTACACATTGTAAGGTACCCCCATAATTTTAATGCAACACACTTGCCATTTATCAAATTGAGATCGGTATCGGTCGATCATAAATCCACGTGAAGATTTCACGTACCATTTATACTCGTAACGGCAGTTCCACTTTGAGAAACCATCTGCTTACAACAGTCGCCTGAACGTGAAACTGACGTGAGCCAATTACAGGTTAGTACTAGACTTTGGGCAATAGATTGTAGGATCTAGAAAACCAATAAGATCTTTTGCGGTAACGTCTTATCCCAACGCTTCGAACTGGTTGAGGTTTATTTGTAAAAAGAGAAATGTAAAATCAAGTTACTCGAGCTTACCACGTGATCGGCAGGTGAGATGTTTTAAGATATTGAGAAGAACAAGAATATTCGACATGAAGTATCCTTTAGTTTCTACTGGGATATACCTTGAGGTCTTTCGAAAGATGCACCTGCCACTGAATTCCATACATTGATTTTCTATCGAGTGGATTTCTCGTTCTAACCTAAAAAAAACCAGGGACCACTTACGAGGAATGCTTAAATCCCCGTAAGATATGCGTATACGTTTAAAATGTAAATTTTAAAACGTTTTGAAATAACTATTTGTCTTTATCACCATTTCCACTTGGTTTATTCCGAGTGACTTTTATTTTTCACATTGACGCCAGGTGCTACGATCATGCAAACTCAGGTAGGCGAACTCGACGTGAAATTTTTAACGTTGTCGATCAGCGCCATCTGGCTTTTATCCGAACAACTACGGCTACTAGGGGGCCGTTGATAAATTGGTGGCAAATTTCGGTATCTCTAAGATGGGTCTACGTACCCTGTGGCCGCAAAGTTTTACGTTCCGGAATGCGTTCGAAAATAGGTTTACTAGTGCACTGCATCCAATTACACGGGAGAGTGATCTGCATGCTCTGGCAAACACCCTGAAGTCTGATACGTATGTATATAGGTATAACCACATTGATGGACCCTGGCTTACCCTTTACTTTCTGCTTCGTGTACCCTTTGGCTTTCACGTACCGAGACCTTCTTCCGCTACTGTGCGGCCATCGCTTGTCTGGCTTGTCCTATCTATGTATATGTATATAGACCCTACCAGGGATTTAGAAAGCGTCTTAAGTACCGTTTCTATTGAAGCGTTGCAAACGATCATGGCATGGAATGAATCAAGCTGAAATCCTATGGATCTGATTTAAAATAAATTGTGCAGATTGAACGGATTTTTTAATTTGAACTTTGATCGACTGCAAATTTTTATGGTGCCCGACAGGTTAGTATCGTGTACTTGGAGCTTTGGAAAATTTTTGTTTTTTAAATACGAATCGTATTGATTTTTTTGCTCAGGCAAGGAACGATCTCCGAGCTTGAAACAGCTGTCAAAAGCAAGAGTGCGGAAAAGTTCTGGAGCCCTTCATGCAAGGGGAAGAAAGGGCCGTACTTATTCCAGCAAGGGATAGAAAAAGGGCCGGAACTGGAAGAAGCCGGAAAACGTGACGAGAAGGTTCTTACCGAGGTTCTGATTTATCGCAATATAATGCCAATCGTAGTTCGCGTCCTGAATACGATAGCGAAGATGGCGTGTAAGAATTTTTGAAACTCAATTTATTCTAGAAGAAGTAAAATGAAAAAATGTCATTAAATCATTTTATAAATCTTGTCATATATATAATTTTGGATTTGACGTTGTGGCACTTGATATTTTTTATCTCAAAAATGCATCTCAAAATCTTTTGAAATTTTTAGGACTCCTGATCGTCAAATTTTGTCTGGGCGTCGATTCTCCGCTTCTCAAATTTCAACTGGTGTACAGTAAGGCTGGACCAGCTGCTACCCCTAGTCACGCTTGTATCCCAAACGAAAATGTACCCTTAGAAAATACAAACGTCAAAAATTATTTCGAGAAGGCACGAGTCCCACTCGTGCTGGGACTCACCCTTAAGAGCCTTACGCGTATATAAAACGCTTCCCCAAAGGGGCCCTGGAAAATCCTCTAAGGGTCGGGACCAGCATGAGTCCCAAAATTGAAACTGACACGTGCCCATCTGCTGGGCCGTTTTTCTTCTTTGCTGTTAAGAAATTGCCCGCAGCTTCTCGTGGACGCTTTTCGGCCATCCCTACCAGCTGTTCATAATGGGCCTTCTCTTTTGGGCCAGGTCAACTTTTTTTTTCTATCCCCATATACGTTCAACCAAAACCCTAGAAAAATCTACTTCGAGTATCTCTCTGTAAACTCAAAAATAATTGAATTTTATTTAACGTGCATAAATTCAATAATTATTTTTTTTGAGTCCATAATTAATTTTTCTTATTTTCTTTTACATTCTCCAGCAACTACCTTTGTCCTTATTTTCTTATACCCAAGTGAAATATTCCGTCTATCAATGAATTCCACATTTTTTGTTTTTCCTCCTTTCTCAAAATTACTTCCTACATCAATCGCTTATGCATGAGCTTTTACCGAGTCTGTTTTTCTCTTTCTTTTTATCGCTTAGGTCTCTCATCAGCCTGTTTATCCCGAGGGAATATTTTTTTCTTGATTGTCGACACTAAAGTGAACGACACGTGTTACTGTATCATCGTCATTTAACTACCAAGCAATTCCTCGTATGTCCTGCCTCAGTACCATCCCCATAAATTGACACGTAAAAAAGAAACCCCTCAAAGCGTAACCCAGAACGAGTAAAGAGAAAATAAAAAATAAAGTTCCACGTAAAAATTAACGTTACCACTCGTGTAACGGGTGTCCGATATAAATATAATTAAATATTGAATAATATTATTTATATGTAATAATAATTTTTAATAATTCATAAGAAGATTTAACCGAGTAGCCATTATGAATTTAGCTGCGATAAATCTTGCTAGGGTTTTTTAGTTGTCCTGTTTGGTAAGGGTTGGTGGGTAGTTTTAGAGGGTTGGTTGAAAAGTGCAATGCCCACTAAATCAAACGGACTCTATTCGGGGAAGCCCCTATTTATTTTTTCTTTCTTCTCTCCGTTATTACCGACAGATCAACCCCTAGTCCGATCTGTGTAATACTAGATGCTACTCGGATCTATACCTACAGGGTGTATCTAATTGACATCAACAAACTACCCTTAGCGGGTGTGGGACCTGATCGATTTCCGGTACTGTTGGTTCCCACCCCGTGAAAGGGGACCAACTTCATAGTTTAGGAAATACATACAGACACTTAAGGGATGAATAAATGAGCAGGGTCAATGAAAAGGGTGAATTAGTTAAGCGGACTGTAAGGGTAGTTAGGTATTTTTTTTAACCACCGTATAAAATATAATTATCGAAATATGGTCGTGCACTTTTGGGATAAATTTTTCCATGTAAACCGTCCAAATTACGTAAGGGTTGTAAATACGCAGAAAACTCACCCTTATCGGACGGGGTTGAATCGTGCAAATTCACAGCCCCTAGGTAAACGTTATTAGAAACAGATATCGCGGGCAGCCAAGACCTTGCTTTAAGGGTGCAGAAGCGCTCTTGATCTAATAAGGGTAAAGGTTAGGGGTTGGGCTCCTGCTGGCTGGGGGGGATGGAAAGACTGGGTATACTCATGATAGGGGAGAAAATGGTGGGGGAATCGAAGGGGGGTGTACTAGGTAGATGCTTTCACCTACTACGGGTCTTTACTACGCGAAGGGATGTTCACCCCAGGTCAATACACTATATTTCGATACGTGACCCACAAAAATGAGTTTCCTTACACAACCCCTCCTACAGTATATCTGTAGTCAGCTATGTAACCTATAGAGTATTTTATATCAACCCCTATCGCACGATTTTTCATCCCTTAAAAATCAATAGTCAAATCGTCAGACTTTACGATAAGACTGTCAATAATTTTTTAATACTTAAAAGGGGGATGGAAAATTTGCATAAAAAAATAAATTTACAGGGATGTTAAATTTTGAGGTTTTTCGAATATTTTTTTATTTACAGATCCCGTTGGTTTTTCTTGAATCCGTTTTATTTTTTTTTTCGTTTTTGCTTTGTCTTTTTTATCGATTCTACACGGGGGTTGAAGCGAGAATGAGAGAAAAAATAGTAATTATCAAATTGCTTGATATTAACGAATTCGTTGGGACTAAATCTAGTTACGTTTCTAAGGGTAGCCATTTATCTCCTACTAATTCAAGTAACGCAAGGAAACCCACCCTATTACGTATTTTACGTGCTATTTTATTTCTTGCCCATTTTCGGGCCCTTTATGGGGCTGTCACGTATGTAGGCATTCGTGTGAAAACGTCCCATTCAATCTCGTTCGAACAATTCCATTATCGAGAGCCGACAAAACGAAAATGGTCCATCGTGTGGAATTGCGATGCACTTTGCACTGCGATGTGCATTATATTTTTGAAAAAAGTTTTTTTGCAAATTTTACGACTTTTTTCCACTTCGAAGGCTGATCATTTCGACTGATCATGTTAATAATTTTTTCCATCTTTCGCGATTGGCTCTCGCGAAATGATTTTTCAATGATTCTTGGCGATTTGTATGGAATTGCAGGGAGTTTCGGAGCTGCTGCACGAAATCGTATTGGGAATTGCAGGGAGCTGCGGAACATGAAAGCAGCGCTCGAGGGTTGCTGCTCGGAAGTTCACGTGGAATTTAAGGGAGAACTGGATATGCAAACGTCTCCAATCTGCATCTCTTGATTAAGAGGGTACCGATGCAACTGCAGATGCACTTACAGCTGCATCGAATTTTGGTCCTTGTTGCATCTGCTTTGGATCCTTCATACGAATAGATATATATAACGTACGTGACATAAACACTCGTGCTAACGACGATGCTATCAGGATATATGATAACAGAGACACGTGATTCATCTGCATTGCAAAAATGCATTGGAATTTTCAAAGATAATTGCATCTGTTAAATTTATTTATTATAAAAAAAATTTCCTTTACCTGATTTGTACTTTGAAAAAAATTCAGAATTGAATTTTGTGATATTTATAGAATTTTGGAAAAACACTGTCTAACCTGACGTAGATATCGGTTTTTTTAGAGAATTTTGAAAATTGACCTCGGGATATCGCAAAAGGAAAATTGAGAATTGAAGAAAAGATTCCATTCATCCTTGAAGGCTTCCGCGCTATTTGTCCTCTTGTCGTCGTCATCCACGTCGCCGACGTTCTTACGCGATTCATTCCAGCAAATCCGGATTACTTCGGTTTTACATGGATAACGAATCGTGCAAATTCGCAGAAGACGTTTACAGGTCGATTGCGAATTATGGTTTTCATGATATGCGTCATTTCCGTTATAAGAATCGCGATGAAATGAAACGCAATGCGTGTCCACTAGGAGTGAAATTTTTCATATAAATTAAATGTCAACTTGTCCATTGATGTCCTTGGTTACTGTTTTTGACTCATTTTATTTTTTGAATTCCAAATTTTTTCCACTCTCACGTTTGCCTGTAGTCAATCTAAAAAATCTCATTTTGCAGCCTCTACTTTGGCTGGTCGCGATTAAAAAAGTTGCGGGCTCTCCAGCGTTCGTAAATATCCTCCGACCTTAATGACGAAAGCCGTAAAGTCCTGTAAAAGGGTTGTTGCCGACACGAAGATACAAATAGCTCCCTTTAATATAATTGACAATTAAGCTGTTTCAATTGTATATATATGAAAATAAAAGAATCCTCACGTAATACCGTGTCAAAATTGACCCATGTTGAGAGCCACTCTCGTGTAGAATTCTCAGTTCTCAGGTTTGCTGATCGAGGGATGAAAAGCGAGTGGTGGGGATGGCTGCGCGGTGCGGATGCGCGTGGGCATGTAAAGCCTGGCCGAGTCTCAGAGCGAGCGTGAGTGCTCAGCGAGTAACATCTAGTCGGGTGCTCGGGCCGGCTTTGCCACTCGATTAGTCTCGATTATTGGCTTTGATTGTTTTTAAATCAAATCCATTTGAGCGAAGTCGAGTCGAGTCTGGTGAACGAGAGAGTGCGGGTTTTAACGACGGAAGAAAAGATTTATTTTCTTATTTCCTCCTTGAATACAATTATTTCCAACTAGTGAATGTGATATTTTGAACTTATCCTGGACACGAACCACAGTAGCGTTGAGGTTTGAGTCTGGTTTCCTCGACGTATGAAACTCGACACGAATCGGTTACGAGTATGTTAAATATTTTTGTTCTCTCAAATACACTATCCCTGTACTGACATATCCAACGAACCGCGAGAGGTGAGTTGTTTCGATTTATTCGAACGTACTGGCGGTTTTGTGTTTCTTCTTGAACACGGTACACGCGACTGACTTGTGTCCTGGGATTTTGGAGCGATAGTCGTGACGAATCTTTTGTGACTTTTATAAAGTGTTAGTATAAATATATGTCGGATATATCTATGGTAACAAATATACTGAGTGTTCTGATCGTTCTAGTGAAATATGCTACGTGTTCTCAAGTGACATTTGAATAATGAAGATCGTAAATCCATCGTATTCAAAGTGAGTCTGAATATCTAAAATAAAAGGAAGAAGATACTTCCGCGTGTGTTTTACTCTCACGGTGTGTGTCTCTCAGTGAACTTGAGTGATTGACAAGTATCGACAGTCGATTGATGCTTGTGGATTATCCCGGATCGGACGGTTTCCTTCACGCTGAGACGATCGCCGATTTTTCTTCTGACAAACAGCAAAAAGGTAAGAAAATTTTCACTAAAAATTAACCGTTCTCAGTATATTTTATCTGCATTACTCGAATGCAAATTTTCCAAGACGACTATAACTGGATAAACACCGCGTAGCTTGACGTGTAAAATAAATAAAAAATAAAGAAGAGTATATCAACGGGAAGTAATCATCATCCCGAGGCGATAAAACTGCATTCCGTTACCGAGTAATAGGCCGTCCTTACGAAATCCAAGTCGTTCGAAAACTCGTATGGTGGAAGCGTAAAATAAGATAGAGAAAAGTAAGAGAAAGAAAATGACAAGACTGGTCAGTGTCGAGTATCTACGGGGGTATCTGGTTTTTATCGATCTTCAAATTAGTTTCGTTAATAAGAGCTTTGGCGGCTGAAAGGGGGTGGAAGAAGGAGTCTGTATCGGTGGGTGTAGGGTTCGAAAAAGATTCCGTTTTGAGACAACAATGGATCGTGACTGGAGGCGGAGAGTTCGACACACAGAACACAGAGTACAAAGGAGAGAAAGAGAAGAAAAGAGTAATACGTAAGAAAACAAGAGTGGTATACCATTATGGTGTCTCGAGGGTGTAACGTTCGACGGGAACTATTTTTTTCTTCTATTTACTGTATATACACACCATAACGACTGTGGGGTACCCCATGAAGCACGAACAACAACAATTTCAACACCGACTTCAGAAATCTTGCGACACAACGACAATAGTCGCGCTGTGCTTGCCTTCTTTATTCTCTATTTAATTAACGCACAACGAGATCTTTGAGACTTGTGTTGTCGGTTGTTTCGAAATGGCTGACGAAAATTTTTTTTAATTCAATCTTTTTTAGAATTTATGTGACTCGGATAAAGGAGTCTATTAATTTTATTAACTCTGGAACTTTTTTTGCTTTTGACGGGTTAATTTATCGCGAGATTTTAACGTTACGAATACGAAGATTTTTTTACGGCGTAGAATTTTTTCGTAATATTGTTATGGGGCCGTCCCTGCGGTTATGACTATGAATAATTTTTCGTGACCATGAATATCCGAATAGGCGTAAATTTAATTTCGTTCTGTAAATACTGATTGTCGTTACTAGCTTGCGATATAAATCGTTAAATGGAGACTGTCGTGTTCTTATGGGAAATTTTGCATCGGTGGGGTCTGCGCGAGAGACACGTGGCTTCACTGGAACAATACGGGACGCTTTTGTGGGATAAGAATTTCGTCTCTTTCTTTCTTATTTAGGTTGCGCGCCGTACCATTGCCAACGCCATAACAAGATAGGGAGACACCATAAGCTGGTATTTAATGGTGGTATGGCGTGCAACCCTACAATAATTCTGGACGCTAATTTATTGGCACCGGGTAGAGCTCTCGTTCTTCTGGCACGCCATTGGCATCTAATTCTTAGGGGGTTGACCGTGGGGGAGGTGGATGACAAGTAAAAAGTTCGCCACGATATACGTTACGTGGGTGATAAGGAAATTAAAAATTGGTGAAAAAAAAAAGTTCCAAAATTATGATTCACCCTCAGGATTTTTTTTTCAAAATTATTTCTATTCCCAAAACTCGAAATACAGAAAATTCATACTGCGCGGCAACGGAAAATTTACTCGTGCATATGAATCTCGTGTGATTTAATTAGGCGCCGTTAATTAACCTCGTGAATCGAAGAAAGGGATTATCGAGATGCTGATTAGTCGGATATCGATTAATCTCCAGCATTCATATTTTTTCTTTGATCGGTTACCTCCGTCTCCTTTTCGTTCGAATCTCCCCGACCCTTCGTCATCTTGCCAGGAAGTCTCTCGTTACGGCTAATTAATCTCATTACGTGGAATTCATGCCGATTAATGGACTAATCGCTTTCACCAAAGATGCATACGGATAATGCGTGTAGCTGGGGTCACGAATATAATTGGGAGTATAGGATGAGAAATATAATAATTTATAAAAAAAAATCCAGCAATAGGAACATTGATTGTGATTGTAATAAAAATTTTATTAAAAATAATTGAACCGGAAATTGGTCGACGCGACGAAAAATAATTTTAACCAGTCTCACTGTCACGTGGATGGATTAAATATTGTAGGTCGGGAAGGGGGACTTATCATAATGAAAAGTAATCATTTGAATTGTAACCAATCGTGTCGCAGTATTATAATTGACCTCGAGCGTGACGAGGATACCTAATTACACTTTGGTATAATTAGACGGTAATTGAATCCTGCGTAGGTAATACTTTACCGTGATACGTGTGCACGTAGTTCCCCTTGTGTTCAGCAGCAACCTCAGTTTACGCTTGTTTAACGTTACGGTGAGTTTGGCCTATGGAAAAAAATGAAGCAACAAGTATCGAATAAAAATCACTATCGATTTGAATCGCAGTAATTTTATACCTGGGTATTTTTGAAATTTTTTTGGAAAATGATACTACGTTTTTTGCTCATTAACGATTTTTGTAGCTTTTCGAATTTTCATTTTCACACGTTTAATCCGATCCAGACAACCTTTGACGTAACTTGCACGGGGATTAAGACCAGATACTCTTTGTCGGGTTCTTGTCTGATATATCGTTCTTGCACTTTCTCCAGTGTGTGTAACTTTTTTTGAATTTTTTTTTGAATTTTTTTTCACTCATCTCCGCCCGTGGCAACTCGGGACTCTTAAGGCTCGTCGAGGTTGCGGTGAGCAGCGATGCTGGACCGGGCAAGGTAGTTGGGAGTATAGGGTGCAGTATAGTAAAGTGCAGTAGGATGCAGTGCACTGCACCGAATCGTAGGACGAGTATGTAACGTGTAGAAAAAATGCATATAAGACGTGAAGCTAGAAGGGAGGGGAAGTTGAGTAAAGAGGGTTAAAGGGGTCGAGGGGGGAGGGGAGGCAAGGTAGCTACATCGGGGCCTTACCTTTTTGAGCTCTTCCTTTTTAGGGCCCTTTTAAGAACCGGTTCGATCCAATAATAATTCGAGGCTCGTGCCCTGCCTGCTTCGATCGGCCGCTCGGCTCGTTTATTCTCTTTATTCAATGCACGTTGCATCTACCTGCATCAGGAA
>JAYRCB010000444.1:34673-70663 GCA_036026315.1 Trachelus stipa | reverse complement strand
AGTGTAACAGTGGTACCAACAGCAGCCACCGGGGGCAGCTTTGGAATTGCGCGTAACCATAGCCAACAGCCTTGTACCTGCGTACCTTCGCTATGAGCACAGACCTAACGTTTCATTATCGATCCCATGGAAAATAGCCTTGCAGGTTGGTCAGCATGCAAGATTTTACATTAACCAGTATCGATCCTTTGGTTATGTTAAGCTACCCTCACAACGTTTAAACCCTTTCGTGAGTTATTTAAAATTTTTTTATTTCCAGGCTGTTGGCAGCACTGCTTATTGGGGAGTACGAAAGCATGTTTTTTTTGGGAATTTCGTTGCGTGTTATTGGTACGAATTTACTGGAATTCATCTGGTTCGGATTAAGCACGACTTTTTTTCTTTTACGGTTGGCGACCCTGTCGGTAATCTTAGTGGCGGTTTGACTGGCTGCTGGGTGTAAGTAATGCGAAAGCTGATAGTCCGCCTTCCGAGATGTTTATTTCGCATAAGTCTAGAGTTACTGTAAACTCTGGCTCCTGCTAACAATGAGTCCCATCCCGTGGCTCCTTTATGGGCCTCGTTGTGTAGGGCCCTTGTGCTGTTGGCTCGGAATCTGCTAACCGTGACTGGGACGTATCCTGTTACCTTCTCGGCAGGGAGATCTGGCTTTATGCAGGGGGAAACGTATCTTGGAATGGACTGTATTGGGGAATGCGGGGGGATAGAGGGGGATATTTTTTTTTAAAGTTGGTATAACTTTGAACCGAGCTTATGATTTTAAGGCAAATTAGGGAATCGAGACACTCGAGACGATTTTTGGTACAGGCTGATGTAGCTTTGTTTCCTATGGGATATTTTTTTTTATCTCGTCCAGCATCCCTTACTTCGAAATCTTCCTGGACCACTTTTCCTTTCGCCGAGACTTAATCGAAGTTTTCTTACTTGGCTGATCGACCGATCGCTTCTATCGTCGTTTTGCAAGAATTTGACGAGTTTTTCTTTTTTTTTTCTTCTTTCCTTAAAGCGTTTTTCCTCTCGTCATTCATCTTCGCGAATTCTTCCTTTTTCGCTACTGGCTGCGCGTATACCCCTCTCGTTGCCATTAAAAGTTACTGGAATTAAATAAACGGAAAATACTCGAGACGCTCAAAGTTCTGGCGCGATTCCTCGGCGATCGAGAGAAATCTCAAAAATTCTTCCAACTTTCACAATTGATTCGTTTTCTTTTACGTGCTTCTCCCTTCTCCATTGATTTTTCGTGATTTATTTCAAATAACGACAATTACCGTCAGAGCTTTACACTTTTTTATATATTTTTTTTTCACATTAGAAAAATGTCACAAGGAACGTGAAAATCCAAGACTTGCACATTTCTAAAGAATTTTGATAAAAAAATGATTTTTTTTCTATTCTTTTTTTCTGGAAATAATTTTCAAACTTTTCTTCTACATCGAAAACGACAATTCGTAAACTCCATATGTATATAGCAGATCGTTAATTACCACCCTAGCCCAGGGCTCTTCCGTTTCCGTCTCTTTCCATAATTTTTCTCGATTTTTTCAATTTGACTCCTCAGAAAAATAAGACCGGATGTCATCTTAACGGAAGTTGAACCAGTAGTCACCATCAGCGCCAGACATCCAATAGGGGAGCTTCAATTCAGATCCAAGTGCCAATAGCTGAGTAACAGAGGTTGGTATATCAAGGTACCAACCAGCAGTTAAATATACCTATAGCTATATATATATATATATTCCTAGAAAACGTCATGAACTTTCCGTGAATTCCATTGGAATTCATCGTGAATTCCGTTCATCGTCTCGCGAACTTCTGCTGGAATTTTCCTCATTTTGAAATCGATCCCACGACCCTGCGAGTAGGTATTTTACCTGAATGGGGTAAACGCGTGTCAATTCTCCGGATTCGTTCGAATCTGCAACCAGATACCCTCCGCCCCTTCAATTACCGCACGAGGTAATTAATTGAAAAAAGTAGATACAAAAGAAATTCCCTAGACAATGGACATGGAATGATCGCGAAAAATTCTCTAGATTCATCTAGTAATTTTTTTTTTTCACTGCCCACACTGTGGAAACTTCGAATTTACTTTGGCAATTGTTGCGCGGTTTTTTTTTCCAAAAATTGTAGACCATCGATAGCCATACGCGTAATCAAGTAGAGGCTGGGCCAAGGTCATGGATAATTTCTCTAGGGAAATCAGGTCTACCAACTGTACTCGGGTTAGGAGCCAAGTTGAAACAACATCCGGTTCCCTGTACGTCCTATGCGACTACGCCTGGATTCCCCCAGCTGGATCGTCCATTTTTCTATGGTTACCCTCGTCTCTACCAGAAAGCTCTTTGCTACGTAATTAGAACAGGGACGGCGACAGACGAACTGGATTTAGGGAATTTATTTTTGGAACCGGAAGTCACTGGCTAGCGTGGTTATCCATGGTTATCGATGCGGCTTGCGGTTTAACTTGGAGGAGGAATAGGAAATTTCAGGCGGTACCTGCGATTTTGAGAAGGTCCAGAATCGACTGGGAGAAATTTTGAAAAAAATATATCAAAAAGAAAATTTTGAAAAATTTTTCATTTTTTTGGATTTTTACTCCTGGCGTACGTGAACTGAAGTATGTACGGTGACATCTTATACTGGGTATCGACCCAGGGAAATTGTAGAGTAAATATCGATCGACCCAGAAAACTTCAAACACGCTACCCCGAACTGTAACGACAATTCCAATGAATTTATGAGTAAAACGGAAAAAAAAGGGTTCACTTTATTATTCATTAAGATTCGTCGACAACTGATTTTCCCTCTTACAGATAAAAAAGACCTTCCCCGTCCCTTTACGTGTTATTTTTTTAACACACGCTGACATCCGTAATCTTTTTTTCTCTTCTTATCACAGCTGAACTTTCTCACGCGGCTGTACATGCTTGACATTTCTTTACGTGTCACACGCCGACGCTCGCACGTGGCGTTCAATTAATATATAGACAGAATCAACAGCGAAGAGTCTCAACCCAAAATTCAAATAATTAACCCAAATACGGCAATGTCCCGTTTTCCCTTACGTATAGTTGGTCGTAATTGACGATTAAACCCTTTAATTAAAAAGTTCCAAGGAGAAAGTTCGTTTGGTGTATTTTCATTTTCATTTGTCTCTGAAGACGTTTATGTTGACGTATAGCGTGCTGGTATACCTATAGCGAAGTTTTCGTAACTTTCAAAAAGCCCGCCCTTTTGCGCGATCAAACGAATGACGCTTCCGTTTTCCTTCGATTCGCGCGCAGGACTTCGTTTTGGACTCGCGCGTATTTGCCTGATCGGCAAGACTCGATCGACTCTCCTTACGATAACTTTTTAGCCGGATGCTTTGACTCGGCTGAATCTCCGTAAAGAAATGGCAGCACGTGAGTCACGCGCGACTCGGCTCTTGTTTGCGTCTGGAACTTGTTCGCCATCGTTTTGTCAGGCTGGCTCCGTCAGCGATTGGGTTGGCGAGAGTGACTGCTGGAGAGAGAGAGAGAGAGAGAGATGCGCGAGTCTGATTGTGAGTTAGAGAGTGACCGAGAGAGAGAGATGGGGAGTGCTGCGAGTGGAAGGGAGACAGAGATACAGAGAGGTGAAGGGGAGAGAGAGAGACAGAGATACAGAGAGGTGAAGGAGAGAGAGAGAGAGAGAGAGAGTAATCGAACGCTTGGATGTATGGGAGTTTCGTGATAAGAAGCGAATCAAGTTTATCTAATATTTCTAAATTTTGGAAAAGACCAAAAGGTAATTTTGAAAATTTTTTTTTTAATTCTTAAGACTCTTAATACTATATACGATTTCTTAGCTGGGATCTATGAAGTGTACTGTGTTTTTGAATTTGCATATTTTTGAAAAGGGCTGATCGAAATTTCGATTCTGTGTACGGCGCTTCGTAAGTCTTGAGAAAATTTATTTGTAAGACGCTTTCGTATATTCTGGTTAATGTTTCGCTACTGATTCCTGTGTATCTTATATATGTATACACGTATGTACTATATTCGAACGCAGCCAGTTATTAATGCCTCTTGGTTTTATTCGAACGTGAAATATATATTTATAGATAATTGAGAAATGCTAGAACGTATTTATCTGTAGAGGTTCGTATCTTTTTTCTCTTTTTTTTTATTTATTTTATTTCCTATATCCACTTCGTTTCACTTTTCCATGCACTTCACGAAGTGGCGCTCGGGGTCGAGACCCTTCGGCTTAGGTTGGAAATACCAGTAGGATTTATGACTGGGTATAAGACCACGTGTATGCTTGCTTGATTGCTACAAAGTGTGAAGAGAGGAAATTTTGTTTTCAAATTAATTTTTTTTTACTTCCTTTCAAAAGTGGAACACGCGAGAATCGCTGATAAGATATTTTGAATAATTTTTACTGAATATTTTGTTTATCTGTTACTTAGACAATTTGCGGTTTTATACACGGACCACTCCATGGGGATGACTTCAGCATTGATTTTTTGTATCCCCGATCGAGGGGATGACGACATAACTTTTTAATATAGGGTGACTCGTAAATAAAAATGGTAGGAAGACGCGATTCGATGCCTTGAAAAATCTTCACTTTTGTCGGAGGGTGTACGTAAACGTATACAGTGTGTATGTATTGCAACGAATTTTTTTGATTCGACACCGATAACGAAGATCCGAGAACTGACCTAGGTCACTTTCGTGCATCCGCGTGCCAGGCGGGGGCGTCAGCCAATTCTTTCGACTAGCCGTCATGACCCTGGAGTTGACCTGGGACAGTCCCAACTGCGTCGAAACCAGAGCTCCAAAAGAACCTATCAGAAGAGACGGGTCAGGTCGGCGAATTCGTCGCTTCTTGAGGACGCGTCAAATCTAGAAACGCAACCGTAGGTTCTGATCTTGGGGGTCGCGCAGAATCTAATTTGACAAAAGTCAAATTCGGAAATTAATCATTCTGATTGGTCGAGGTCCTTACGGCCGATAACTCTTATCAATTCCCTCTAGTCGCTCCCTTTAAACTTAATCGAGAGCGAATCGGTACGTAATTTTTGGAAATACTCCACAGTCGTTTTTTCGGGTCACCGGGTCACGGCCGAGCATCACGACCTCAGCTCGGGTCAGGCGGGGTCATCCTTTGCCCTTAACCGTATCAAAATCTTATCATTGCCGTTTGCCTCTTATTGTTAGACGCGATCATTTAACTGACAAGTTCAAGTTTTCCCTGGCGGATCTTAAAGGTCCGTTCACACGTTTTCATATTTACTTAGGGTTATGCCTTCATCTTCCGTATTGCGGGGATATCCCCAAGCTCCGCTTCTTTCTTAAGTGGATTGTACTTTTTCAGTGAACAGTCAGTTTTTGTATGCAGGGACTGTACCAGCCTCGGGGGTAGTTAAAATTAAGGGGTGTCGATTTCTACCACCCCTAAAATTTCACAGCACCGGCAGGACCAACTACCCAGCCGGGTTGCGTACAGTCGCGTCCAGTATCGTACGTGTAAATAGAGGGTGGGAAAATCTGTATGAAAAAAAAAAATGCAACTGATTGTACCCTTGTGTTTATACCTAGTGACTTTCTGTTGGTCCGTGTTTACCCTGGCTATGAATTATTTTAGGGGTTGCATTGTTGTCGTCATCCCGTATTAGGGGTTGGCTGTGGAAAACGTACACTGGGAGTCTCGAGTGACGATTTTTCACGCCCCTTCAACCCTTAGTGAAGATTTTTTAAGGAATGGCCCCACCAACCCTTCTCTTTTTTTTTGCGAGAGTGAATAAAGAGATCCAGGGGAAAGAGGGGTTGTTTGTATAAGGGATGATGAGTCGAGCGCGGGAGGAGGGGGGTTCAAAGGGGTTGTGCGAAATGTGCTGGATTTGCTGAACGAAATTGGCACTCTGCCGAGCATTGCAAAAATGCTAATTCCAGATTTACGCAAAATTCACCCCCTCCGTTGCTCCTTTTTTTGATCCGTTCGTGGAATCTGGTCGCTTTATGGAATCGAACGGATTAATTGCGAATTATGGTAATCAATTAATTGCAAACGATTTTATCGTTTTTTTTTCCAGTCCTTTCATCTTTTTTGCCCCTTACGGAGCGTGACGGCTCCTTTTTCAATTTTTTTTACAAATTACGTAAATGTCCATCCACGTGATAATCGAACGGCAAATTAATTTTCCACGATTTTCGCGATATCCGACTTCGAAATTTGGCTGCTGGCGCGGGTTGTACTTTCGAGAGTATAATTGATTGACACTCTAAGGGTGGGTTTTCATTATCCCCAGTAATTAAGACGGCTGAAATTGACGCGTTGACGTCAACTGAAATTTTACGTAATGACAAACCGACACGCGACAATACACGACAGTCTGTCTAAATAACTGGCAAAATTTCGACTGTAATTTTTTTTTCAATATTTGCAAAAAAACACGATTTAATTTTTCCATCTCTAGGGAAAATCTCCTCCACAAGAAAAAAAGGCTTTAAATATTTCAACTTGTATTTTTACGTGGAAAATATGAAAAAAAAATAAATTCTAGACGTCCATTAAATACAATTTACGTCCATAAAATCTTACTGTAAATTTTCAGTACGCATTGTTACGTAGCACGTATGTGTCTTAACGTACCGGCTGATTACATAATCGCGAGCCATTTGACGTTTACCTGGAAACGCAACATTTCTCGTTCCACGAACAATTCACATTTCCGCGATCCCGTAAACCTCCCTTCGTTTTCCTGCTGATTTTATTGGACATGCCTACGTGACACAGTTACCTATACCAATGTATATTCGGACTAAAGAAAAGCACGGGAACCACCTATGGTACGGATCACATATGCTCGTATGTGAATCCTATGCAAATAGTAGGTGTGTCGTAACTCTGGTAACGTAGTAGTAGTATTGAGGGTACGAGTGAAAAAAAATGGCACATAATGCAAATACACGGAGATACTACTATGACGTCGTATATAAAAGTCACATATGAAAAAGTACATATGTGAAGTTTATATCTATAAATAGTACAGATATATCACACAGGATTATTCTTATCACCTTAAAGCATGCCTTTCCATTTGATATTCCTATGGTAGAACGAAATTCGATCTTCACTGAATTGGCAGATGCAAGATAAGAGGTACTGATAAGACTGACACGAGGTATAGGGCTAAACAGCACACGTTAATGTATGCTATTTCGTGTGTCTGGACTAAGAAAGACATGGGAGGGACGTTGAAAAGTCATTGGACTCGAAATACACGTGTGAACGAGGCTTAAGAGAAATTGGCAAATGCAATGCGGACACTGTATATATGCATATAGTAGGTAGGTAGATAGGAGGGCACTGTATATTTAGGCATAGTGAAAACACTGTTATTACTGGCAGGGGAAACAGTGCGAACTGTGCCAGACTGAAATTCCTATAGAAAGGTATAAAGTACGACAGGACCCAGACATCGGAGAGACGTCATCTACGTGTCTTATTCCGGGACGTTCTCGGGCTTTAGAAACGAGCCGAGTCCTACTGACAGCTTTTGTTGTTCACGAGTGGAGTTTGCAAAAGCTCCCAGCTACCTGTCACACGTGCAGTCCACATATGTGCTTAAGGACGTTACATACTGGCTTCTTGTATATACGTCATCGGGTATAGGAAGCGTATGAATTTATTTTATTTTCATGCTTACTAAACTGGTATACCGGGTGTGCTATTTCGATTTGGAGAATGGGTGCGAATTTTTTTTTTGACAAGCTAGTGATAGTGGAGCTTTTTTTTTTTAATCAGTGATATAGGTTGATACGATTTAGGATGATTTAAGGGTTGTTAGTATAGAAGGGGGTATATACCGGGTGGACACGCAAGAAATTGGATGTGATAAGGTATGAGGGGTGGGGGTGTTGGTTAATGAAAAAAAGGAAAAAAAGCGAAATTCCTCGAGAAAAGCTTCGAGCCTCCCCCTCTCAGGGTAGTGACTTTAACCTGGGTAAATAGGTCGACCACGGGGCGTTTATCTTTAGCAGAAATAACAGGGTTCGCTGTGTTTTACGAGCATTAAGGTTCCCGCTGGCGGACAGAGATAATAAACGCAAAGCCAACGCGGCCATATTCAACCCCATGAAAGAGACTGACAACCCCCAGCCAACAGGCCCTGTGTCAATTTCAAAGGAGTTACGTGGCGAGGGGATTTTGAAAAAAAATTAGCTTTGGTAAATATTTTTGCAAAATATGTACCAACAGTGTACAAATATTTTTGATTAATGAAATTTTGATTTTTCTTTGTCACGTGTTACTTCGTAATTAATGGAAATTTATTTTTTTAAATACATTAAATATAGTCGGTTCGTACGTGGCTCCCTCTATTTCCGGTTGCGCGTCACGAAAATTCTGGTCTGCGCATCCTGTACGCGTGGGAATTTTGATTACTCGTAGGGGTAGTGTGTGTGTGTGTGTGTATATATATATATCTAGGTAGTCTACGTGCTTACCTGGGGCACATTGTGGACGCGGCTTAAACCGTAATTTGACTAGGGCCATTAGCTGGCTAGGGACGTTAAAGATGCCTGGCTTAAATTTCGTCGCGTTTCGCCAGGACTCGAATTCCTTGCGAAATGGCGAGAGGGGAAATAGGGGAGTAAGTAGCGAGGTCATGTGACTCGATATAAGATTAGGGGGAAGAAAAGCCGTATTGTGTTTGAATGCTAGTTTTGAAACTGGGTGTATAATGATTGTGACTGGGGTGAGTTTTTGCAATATTGCAAAATTTTTCATTTGATCTTTATTGATTTTTTTTGGGGAGATTTATTTTTTGAATTTGACAAATTAATTATCGTGTATCCTACTGTTAGGTTTGATCAGTTGGTGTATTTTTGATTTTTTTTTTTGGGTTGATTTGGTAAATTAACGACGATTCATCGAATTCGCACGTAATTGGATCGTTTTCAGGTATTGCGATTAATATGCATCCACGTATGTGCACATGTGGCGATGCATCCTCGCGATCATGAACGCGTGACCGGTTGGTTAATAATGGCGAGTTTGCCGAATAATCGGGCCTGTGTGATTATTCCGTGCGAAATTTTCGTATATTTCGGGCAGGAAACGATTTCGCGATAAGGAGACTTATTATCTTTAGATTCAGTGAATTTTATATGCGCTGCGCTGCCGTTGCGTGTAACGGCAAATTGCACTGGGCATTTTATGCATTATTAATGCCTAGTGAAATTTGCATTGAGGATATATCATGGGAATGCGAATTTTTCAATTTGACCTTTTCGCTCGTGTCGCTTCCATGGGAATTTTGAATATCGTGCAAAAATGTAGGGGAAAAAAATGGTCTGGATCAGCATCCTTTTTTTGCGATTAAATAATCGATTTAATCGATTTTTTTTACAAAAGTGTCTCCCACGTTTATTCTGCTGTCACGTATCAATGCGAGCGAACATGCCTTATTTGCAAGGGAAATTCGCAATTGAGCCTGTAAGGATAGGTTAGATTTTTTTACGAATTTTTTTTTTCGTGCAAATATTTTTTGCCTTTTTTTTCATCGCGATTATGCACGTCCGAGTAATTAACGATTTTCGACAGAGAACCCAGTAGACTCTCGTTGAATATTTAAAAGGGATCCGCCCTCGTATAATTTGCAGCACATCCTTTTACGTGCGAATCTACGAATTTCGCGAGACTCACGCTTCACGGGCCAGAGATTCGCGTTAAGTATTTAAGCCCCAGACCTTCGACGTCAAGCGGATTGCCGTCTGTCGGAATTTCTTGGCATCTAATATAATAATCATTAGAAATCGATCTTAGCTAATCTAATTTAACTTGAGAAGCAAGTTTTGCGAATTCGTAAAAATATTGGCAAATTAGTCACCGCAGAAATCGCAAACTGGCTATTGGAATTTCTGTATACGCAAGACTGGGGGACTCTTGTATATGGGAACTCGTACGAAGTTGGCCCCTTCGATGTATATTTTATTTGACAGACTGTAATACGACTTTATAATAATAATTGCAATAACAGGGAAAATAGGCTTAATGACATTTATACTTTTTCGCGAAAATTTTTCATCCCTGAGACGCAATTAGGATTCTGTCTGGCTCTTTTATTTCGCTGGATAATTTTATTTGAAAAAATTCAAAAGTACCAACCTGCCGCGACTAAACGAAACGAAAGCGACAAATTTCATTATGGTAATGCTTCAACTTGCTAATTATATTTGGGATTAAATATTTTTTTTTTTACTTATGTTGACAGTCTGTGTGTATTGTTGATCGCTGGTTACTTCGGGAGACTTCGGTAAAAGTCGGAATAACTCGGGTTCGGGTACGCAAGTGTTATCTCGAGGACGACCAAGAATTTCCATAGAGACACGAGGCGTTAAACGCGACTAGAAAAAGTTTCGTTGGAACGAATTGTCACCAAGTTGGTAACAGTGCTGGTTTTCTTACTGAAAACTTTTTCCATTTCAAGAAAATTTCGAATTTTTCTTCCACCCAGCTTTACGTTCTTAGCTCCTGTATCTATACTCGTGGGTAGTTCATGGCTTTGAAACTTTCCAATTTTCCCATCCCAATCGGCAGTTTTCCATTTTTTTGAAAAAAAAAACCAGCAATGGAAACCGAAAGCCAATCGCTTCTCGTCTTTATTTTTTGGTATTATTTTCTTTTTTTTACAATTACTTCGAATTAAATCAGAAGATTCTTGTACCTTCTTCCCACGCTTTTTTTTCTTTATACTTTTGCATTAAAGCTGGATAAAATTCTCTTGATTTATAGGAAAATGCACGGGAAAACGATTTCACTCTGTCCTGTGATATATATACGTGCTATATATGCAAACCTTGACTATATATAGATATACATAGCAAGGAACGCCGTTACTGTGTATCTTGGCTGGATTAAAGGAGCAAGGATTAAGAGGTGCAGGATTACGGGTGAATGGTGATGATAGAGGAAAATAAAAAATAAAGAAAGATCAAAGTGGGAAGAAAAGAAGATGGAAGAAAAAAAAAGATAAAAATAAAATGAGCGTTATCGATGGACGCCCAGACGGAAGGCGTTTATTCTTGGCTGTTCAGGGACCGAGCTTTTCCCTCATTCTCGTGCTTTTCCGCTTTTCACTATCCTGGAAAGTCCTTTGGCATGAGTTCAGCCTGGACGAATATCCTGGACTCCCTCCCCAAGATCCTTAACGATTCCCAGGCAGCCCCAACAGCTCCCGGCACTCGGTCCACAATCCTGCAGGAACTTCGTTTGATCCTTGGCGTCGGCCAGGCGTCGTTTTCTCTGTGTCCTTCCTACGTCGAATTACTTGCCGACTATATCCACTGCCAACCCATTAAATCTGCATATCTACTTTACTTGCTTTTTCAAAATCCCGTGCACTTGTCACTTTTTTTTTAAATTTCCCCCAATTTTAATTACACTTCCGGGTACTCCAATTTATCGTTCGTTCGATGTACACGCGTCTGTACGATCACGCGTGACGTTAAGCGTTCGAGACTGAAATTTTTTCGAAAATTTCATAAAAAAATTGGAATTCGATAACAGGTACAATTTTACTACAGTCCGTGGGGAGGGGGTGAAATTTGGTTTTTCCAATTTTCATGCAAATTTTTATCGACCGATACAATTTTCCTGCAATTTTCTCTATTTCACGAAAAATTCATCCCCCGTAAATTCACCACCCTGTCCTTTCTTTTTTTTCGACTTTTTTTTATTTCCAAACCTCTCTCTTCAGGACCAACTTCCATTTTTCCCTTTTTCTAATTTTTTTTTGTCTTTCTTTAAATAATCGCAATTTATCTCCAACACCCTGCTAAAAATTGTCGATGGGGGTTCGTTTGGGTAGCAAGGAAATTTCACGTCTGACGGAAACGAAACGCCGACACTTTGTACGTATTCCTCAGTGAGGGGTAGTTTGGCCGGGCTCGTTCTAAGGGTGGTTTCAAGTTTCTCGTCAAGGGCTCCAAGCGAACATTTCCTACCCTTCGAAACTCAGGATCAGACACACAGCAAGAGTACATACGTACGTATGTACCAGCAAACTCTAATACCACTTTGTATATCTATATCGTACGTCTACGTTTCCTACTGTCTGCTATTTACTTTCCGACGTTTCCTATCATTTATTTTTCTCTATTTACTCCAGTGCAGTCGAGTTACGTCCTTTAGGTTCACGATCAGGGGACTCTTGCAGCTCTATAAGCAATAGGAAGGTGGCCCCTCAGAAAAGCACAGGGCGACCGTAGCATCTTGATACTGCCCTGACAATATCAAGGAATCTATATACGTTTCATTGAAAATATTTATTTTTCTTTCATTCGTTTCTTCGTGCAATTAAATATAATACGGATTGCAATATATTAAAGAGATTCGCTATGTATTTTAATTTTTATATTTTTTATCGATTCACCAACATTGTGATATCAAATTTCACCTTAAACGGAAAATGAAAATAATAAAATATGCATCGCGAACTTGTCGTTCTTATCAGATCGTATTTCGGTGAAAATTGATAATAGCATTTGAGCAAGGTTCAATTTGAATAACAATAAGTATATACATATACATGTGTATATATTTATATAGGGTGAGGTAATTTTTCGTGATCACGTATGGCGTGCATGGACGAAGGGTGGACGGCCGAAGTTGACGTAGGTTAGTTTTTGGATTTTTGTTATCAGTGTCCAATTAAGAAAATACGTTAATATATATATATATATATATACGCGTTCAGTAATTTCCGAACCCATATAGACAAAATCCATACTGTTTCTGTTTACCCAGACACGTCGTGTTAATTTCCGTTTCTCTCATATCTGCTCGTACGAGTCCTCGTATTATCGAGGAAAATTTTTTTGCTCTCAAAACTTCAAACTCAAATTTCCTGCAGGCAAAAATCGACACTCACTCGAGCGGCTGGCACTGAGGTCGATGTGAAATCGATAGTCGATAATCACCGTAGGTAAATGGAGGGGATGTATAACGGGGGATCCGGAAGTAACGAGCGACCCTTAAAAACCTTTAGCTTCCGGCCTTTTCCCATTGTAACTTTTGACCCCGAAGAAAAATTCAAGCAAGTTGCGAGAACACGAGATAATTGATTTTCACTTTTTTTTTACATTGTGCTGTCTGTTTTCTACTTTTTTTTACCTCGTCCTGCAGTCTCTGCGACTAACCGGAAGTTGCGTGGAGCGGGAAAAAAAATTGAAATTCAAATAAAACAGAAAAAACAGGATACAACGGAATAAGGCGAGACAAAGAGCAGAGAAAATTAAATTTCGACTACCATTTAAAGGAATTCCATACGGATGCACTTTTTTTTCGTTTTTTTTAATTTTTTTATTTTATCCACCCCTTTGACGAGCAGTATCAATTTTAATCCGTCCGCCACGGTGACGTTCCGATAATGCATTTTTTTTACTCGTTTCCCCTCCTCCCCCCTATTTGCATCCCGACGCCAGACGTCCACGCGTCCGTTCTTTATTTTCGTATCCATTGTGTCCTTGAACCGCCGTACCAAATGATTGCACCGTTATATCGTGGTCGGGATTGCATTTGGAAAGGACAATGGACTGCCCCGAAAAATCAGCGGTTTTATCGAGGTTCCGTTTCAGGGATAAAAAAGTTGTATGACTTTTTGAATATCGATGCACCACTCGTTAGGGATATAAATCTGCGATAGACAAATGACAAAGTTTAAATAAAAAAAATTAATAATAGATTCGGGTGATTGGTTCGATTTCGAAATATGCAAGTGAAAATTGCATCGTTATCGGTGCATAATTTCTACGCCGTAAACAATAATTGTATCGTTCGATTAACAATACGAACCGCGATGCAACTATGCAATTTGATAACGCAATCGCTCCCATTGTCTACGTGCATATCTAGTTGTGCTCACGTTATCACTGCACTCGAATTATATAGAATATATATATACAAATGTAAACCCTTGTAACGAGCAATTTATTTATGAAACATTGATTCGGAATTTCATCTACTATCTAGCTATGCAAGCATGCACTCTGGCTGGTTGCATAATCCGACTCGGCCGGATTGGTAGTGTGTGTCGGTGGTGGTGGTGGTGGTGGTCGGTTTGATGCATCGTTGCATTATCGGTTTTCGATTACAGCCCTTGTCCTTTGTCACTTGCAACCCCTTCTCAGGGGTGCACTCTACCCACCCAGATCGAGGCTCTCGATGGAATTACCTAAAACCGTCTCAATCGAGACGTCATTGTAGGCTTTGAAAATTGCATAATGAACCGCTGCAATTTTTCACGAGTAATCCTAAGCTGCATATCCTCTCGACTTTGGTGATTAATGTGCATCGTACGAGTAGTTGCAAATTTTTTTTTATCCGATAGGCACGTCATCCGTTTACTTAATTTTCCTCGTGCAAATTTCGAGTCCTTAAGCTCGATGCACTTTAAATGCATCTCTGTCGGGAAACCGCATTAAAATCCCAATGGCTGATAAGACCCTTATCTCTATTTGCCGACGATAACAACGACCCCTCGTGCAGCGACCTCTGTACCTTAATGCCGATTTTTATCAGTTTTATGTACGCGCCCTGGCTTTAATACGACGTTACGTAATACTTATTTCGAGTTTCACTGATAAACGCTAATCAGGGCTATAAAGGTATCACAGTAAGATTTCGATTTTAATTAAGATTACGTCAATCGCTATTGGTGGACTCGATTAAAATAATCTCGATTAAAATTAATCTTGATTAAAATAATAAATATTATATTAATAAAATTACCTGATGTTTGACAGGAGTAAATATTCTCTGATGATAACGCGTGTATGATAATTTATACAGTCTTAACTGGGGATGTGTTCTTATCAATATTGCCCTTGGATATAATCCCTGTTTGCTTACTTACTCGAGGGCTAATCATCCCTAAAACACATGTACCAGTCACGGGGTAGATTACCCTGCCGATAGAGTCCTTCAATGAAACTCTGGAGACCCTTGTGAATTCGTAACGCTTCCTGGCCTTTCACTGGCAATCGTGCACGGAATCTGAGTGGGATGCGAGTTACGTCGATTTGGATATATATATAGTCCACACGCGATACCGCGTTGCCAGTATGTATCAGAGGTAGATCCCTCCAACAGGGGTTGTTTTTTTTTGCGGGGTTTGAAAACGTCCCGTCCGTTCGGGCGTATCCACAAAAATTACCCGGACGACCTAACGAACCCGCGCTCGATGGTTGCCAATAATTTAATTGCACCTGTGAACTGCACTTGTTTGCTCTGGGCTTCCGACGACTCTTCACGGTTTAGCTGCTGTTTTCGTTAATTGAAAGTGAATTTTAACGGGCGGCGTAAGTTCGTTTCCGTGGAAATTAGTCGGTAGGACAAACGCTCTGAAGTTGGCTTCGCAAAGAGCGCCAACTTCACGTTGGTACGTTTCGACGATTCGCTTGCCGGTACTTTTCTCATTGGGTACTTGGTACTTGTACTTTGCTCTCTTCCCACCAGAGGTCACCACTGTCAGCTCTTGATTGACATAGTCCCGGGTCTAACGAACCTTCTGGTAATTGGGAGCGAAGTGAGTCACGTGTCCTGCTGATGTCGCTAATGGACAAGATAACGTTTCCCGTCGTGCCTCTGTAAACGTTTGCGATACCGTCGCGTATCCCACTTGATCCAACATTCGTCCCAAGGACCTGTGGGCTGCCTGGCTGTCTGGTTACTTGCATACCTTCCCTCCTGCCTGTCTGACTGCAAACGTATGCCGAAATCCTTTGTACATTAGGCCTCCCGTGTAATTACATCCTGTGTCCTGGTACAGTGGCTTGACAATGTACCTTTCAGCTAACACAGACGCGAGTCCTGCCCACTAATGGAACCATTTGGATCCCACACCCTGGGCATCCCGGACAGGACCTCCTTTCCGTCTCCTACAATATTCAAGGCTATTATTGGATTATCCTTGCCTCCTGCCCATTAGCCATGCTTAGGCGTAGGATCATGAAATTTTTTTTTCCAGGATATACCTTCAAGTTGCCATTAGTCCATATATCTTGTAGCTTCGCGTCCTGAAATTTGACAGTATCAGTGAACTTGTACAGTAGACTCGTTATCAGTAAGACAAGAATAATTTACCAAGGACACTTTCGTGTCCTTGAACAAGGATAAATTAAAATTTTTTAAAAATAAATTATAATCCTATCCTTGTTTTCTTATGTGATTGGAACATCTTCAAGTTGGCTCTCCCGATCCTGGTGGTACTGGATCCTCGAGATGGCGTCCTGGCTGGCTGGGGAGGTCCTGGAAGTTTAGTAGCGGTGTGCGGCATCGGGTATTGATTGAATGAGAAGGGTGTGGGAAATGGGGTGCGCAGGGGGTGGAACGAGGAGGCCAGTGAGAACGAGAATGAGTACTTCACGGACGTCCTACGCCATTGTGGTGGTTGGGCTCCTGAATTCTGAAAGTCAGAAGGATCCGAAAGTAAAACAGGATCATTCGGATACAAAAAGCATCTCCTGGGAGGCGACACCGACCTTTGTCTTTAATTTCACTTCGTTTACGATTCTTCGCTCTCAGCATCCAACGGGTCCATTCCTCTCAGCCAGACACCCCTTATCCGTACGTCCTCCTCGTTTTCTACTGCCTTTATCTGTACTCTGCATCGGTCGAGTCACTTTCATTCGTTCAAGTGAAAATAACGGCAGCATCTTGGCTCCAAGTGAAATTGCGCCGTTGAAAGGTACCTGCGAATAAATGTTAGCCATTAATACCTGTACACCCGTTACATATGGGTACAGTACAATTTTACTTAGATTTTAGAAAACTCTACGGGATACCGAAATATCTGAAAAATACTTGTGTTTTAAGTAGACACATTTTTTAAATTTTTTTGGATTGGGATGACGTTAAAAATATGATTTTGACTTATTTGATCTGCATTACGGGGCTGCTTAGGTTATTGAGAATTTTTCAAGTGGACAAGTACAGTAAGTGCTTGAGAAAGCGGCCAGATGCGCTTTCAGCGAATTCTTCCATCTTTTGTAGTTATTCCAATAGGAAATTCTCAAAGTGAATTCCAGGGAAATTTTACGGGCTTCTCGCTTCCCGGGCACTGCCGGGCACTATTCAAAAGTACAGTGCAGCTCGGCCATTCAGTTCGCCATTTAAGCAAATCGAGATAGCCGCACGGAAGTGCACCGGCGTGCTTTCATTTGCAGTTTGAATGAATTTCAAACAGCGCCGTCGTTCCACCCGTCCACCCTTAACGAGATTCACGTTGCCAGGCTCTGGACCGCAATGCCCTCAAACCGCCCTAAAACAGGTACCACCCCTCGAGCAACCCCTAACTACCTTCGCTCCAGTCAGCGATACGTTCACCCGTATTTCCTGTCACGTCATCCTTGAGATTGGTGTAACGATTTCATCCATTTTTAATTCGAAAAAAAAAATCTCGCCTTTCTTCGCAATCGTAAATTTTCCCAAATTTTTTTTTTGAATTTCTCGAATTTTCTAATTATCGTAATGGACCGTTCGAAAGCTCGTATCGTTTTCATCCCTCTCGTCGATTTCTTAACAACGAACGACCAGCTACGAGAGATAACAAAATCTCCCCGAAAAGCTCCGCGCTTATCTGGGATACGGAGTGGCAGGACGAAAAACGAAATAGGGTCGTAGGGTGAAAAGAAAAGAAAAAAAAAAGACTAACGAAACCTTTTCGCAAGTAATAAAGTCAAGGGTTTAGCCGTAGTCCTCGGCTCGGAGTAAATGTTAAGTTACGAGAGAGTGCCTTGCCAGCTGACTGTAAACTTTATACTTTCCGTTTGGTCGTAACTTTAAAGGGTGCAAAAAAAAACTCGCACGAGCGAATCCTTGTGCGGAAGTCATTTTTTGCATTTTTTTTTATTTTTCTCTCACGCAGTATTTTTTTTCTTTAATTAAGGGTAGCGTGTGGTGGTAAGAATTAAAGGCAGGCAGACACTACCACTAAAATTCAGTAAGCTTATTAACGAGGTAAACTCGAAATACTCGTGGAAACGCATAGTTCATCCCTTAAGTACAAAACCGTCGCTTCTGGATTAGGCGCGAAAATTCGAAGCACCCGCATCCATTTTCATTAGGTTGAACTTTGCGATATCCCTTTATTCTCTTTTGCTATATCCTCACCACCCACTTTCACCTGCCCCTCTCTTTCTCTTTCACTCTCACGGGGTTTCGTAATAGGGGTAGTTTAACGCGATCCTGGCCGCATATTCCCGACAATTAAGCAGCCAACCCTTCCTGTGAGATATTCCTAGCTGGTTCACGTGTCCTTAAGCTTCGTTCACACCGGAGTCCCAAAACTTCTCGATCATCCATACGCCTTGTATAAGATATACGTATATATATATAGGCATAGAGAAAGTTATTTTCATCCCCCCGTAAATTCGTTCCCATGAGAGGGACATTATATCGACTCTTCGTTTAATTTTCTCGGGCTATTTCAGTAGCAGGAAAATGGCGCCCCCGTCCATCAAAAGCTCGTAGGTAAACGCGCGACGGTCTCGTAACTCCCGCCATTAAATGCGAAAATAAAGCTTGAGGCTATAGCGAGCCGCATTTACTGCTGCGTGCCTTGCGCTGCCATTTTGCATTTTATGTTCGGTCGGTACCTTCGCTCTTCCACCCTCTGCCACCCCCCCAATAACTCCCATAACGTCCAACCTCAAGTCCTAGCTTTCAATTTTAGTAGACCCCCCTCGTGTCTTCCGATAGCGATTATTCCCTCGGGGGGAGGCGTCTGACTTTACCATCTTTTTTAATATTTCATAAAATCCCACGCGAAGCTTCCATCTCACGTTAAGTGAGGTTATGTGTTACTTTAATTGCGTTTAAGCAGCTTTGTTCGGGATCTCTTATAAACTTATTCAAATTTTACCGCCTTTGGCACCAGCGGGCAGCTTCGTACTGATTTCGATTTTGCGCAATGCAAAGTAAGCGTTATAGTAAATTTTAGTACTTGTACGATCTACTTGTTTTGTCGAGTAAGATGTGTCAGATAAAAAAGTAAAAATTGTTCGCCATGTTAAATGCACGTAAAGTAATAGACGTGCGATAATCACGTAAACTGTACTGTGGATATAAAGAGAGAAAAAGCAGAACGAGTTACGTTGAACTTGCTTAAAATAGATTGCAAACTTACCAGAACTTCGTACTATATCACGCACTTATTATAGTCAATTTCCTAGGACTTACATATTGCGCTATAATCCCACGCCACGTCCTGGCTGATCGTTATCGTTACGTCAAAATAAGTTTCTGGTAGACACAACACTGACCGTTCCAGGTAAAAAAAAAGTCTGTCTCTCGGCTACAGTCCGATGCAGCCGATCCATGAATAGTCTATCTTATAAGAAATAATTCCCAACCGCACAAGAAGATCTTTTTTCGTGAACGTTAAAACAATAAAGTATCAACGCGATCGGCCATTAGCTCAGATATCACGTAGAACGTAGTAGAGTTGGCACGAAAGATTTTCACTTCCTTTTTTTCTCATTTCTTTCGTCTTATGTCGCGCGTACCTTTTGCCACGTCTTAAAATAATAAACGGGGAGAGACCATCGAGGTTCTCACCGTAGAATTAACGTTTGTCGTTGAGTTTGGTTATTTCGGTGGCACGGGAAACCAATCCAAACAGTCCAAAGGAAAATAGAGCAATAAACGTGGATTAAGGCTCCGTCGCTACGCAAATAGCACAAGTTCAACGACAGACGTGTCTCTGCCGTGTTGCACGTGCCCGAGCACGTGTGCACTTGGCTGCGCATTTGTAAATTGTGTCGAGTCACCAGGCGGTTATGAACTTTCAAATTTTCTTAACAGTTTCGTGACGTTCCGCTCTCGAGCTTCGTCGCGTAGTACCCGGGGCTGCTCGGTAGGTGGCGCCACTTGCGGCCATGGAAATTTCGGGAACAGTCGCTATGGGGATTCGAGACGTTTGGGAGTCTTGCGGTTTCTGCCTTGTGGGTTCGCTAATTAACGAGAACGTTCTGCAGGAATTTCACCTGAGATCCTATATCATCCCACGTATATATCCTGACACGTATATATCGGCTTCGATGCAGCTGCCGCTGAAAGCGCGCGAATATTTGAATGCAAGGTAACCTTAAAACGAATTTATACTGGGTTATTTGGTACAATTGAAATTAATCAACTTTAATTCCTGGCTTCGAATCTTTATTCTTTATGTGTTAACAAAATGGCTTCTCGTTTCTTTGTAGATCCATGGAGAATCCACTTATTTTCTGTTGACGCTGCTTGAACTTTATCGGAAACCTTAGAAGCCTCTGAGATTCTTAGCCAATCTATTGTACACATTTATTTTACGTAATGGTGGCGCAAAATGAACAGCAGCTTTTGAATGGAATTTACGTTTATATGGGGAATTCGTAGACAATAGTTTGTCCCATGGTGTTTGACAATGCGTTATTAGGTTATAAAATCTATTGTGTCTGATGGGATCCCATCTAAATTTACGCGGTTTGCCTTCCAGCCTGCTTCAAGGAAGATCCTGTTATCTCACCCTCTTCTTGTCCTTTGACCCATCATAGAAACACGCCCCAAGCATTCTAGGACGACTTCGCGATGTCTGGCTTAACTGGCTAAAGGACTGTTATCATATACATTTAAGGGGATAAGTGTTGCGTCGCTGATCGATCATTAATTCATTAATGAAAGATATTATTACTTTTATGTTATTATTGCAAATGCCATTAATAGTCTAACAGTACAATTTGGACTAATTATATTGTAGTAATTGATGACGTAACACGAATGCCCGTAATTGCGCTTCAATTATTAATATTCTCGTAATTAAAAAATGTCATTCATAATTATTTAAAAATCTGGAAATTCCATCGAGTGAACTTTATCGTGAGTCTGGCGGTACTTCAGGTATTAAAATTTTTTTTGAACGTTGACTTTAAATAGGCTCGGTTCATGCAAATGAATACGTATTTACTGTACCGATATGAAATATGAAATATTAATATTTTTTATTCAATTTTTATGTCTGCTCGTGGTTTAATCGATATTGACGATGATATATTTTTTTTCAGATTTTCATCATCGTCGCTACGTGATTTTTTCTATTTTGGTGAGTAACGACTTTTTGTATGCTTCTCAAATCTATTATTCCTTGGAAATTATTTTTTTCTTCTTTTACTGCAGATTCTTTCTTTGATAACTCCTCGCAGGATTTCTATTGATGGGTGTCGATTAGGAAATCATTATTTTTCCCTTAGTCAGCTCAAGTGCCTCGTGCTCGTAACGGTTGTACTTGGAGCCTTGAAATTTCCATATCAAGGGGTTCGTATATTTGTTATTTTCTATGGAATAATCGATCTCGATCAAATCCCTCGTTATTTATTCTTGAATACATGGAAATTCTCTTGATTGCGCGAATTTGTTATTCCTTATGCGAAGACTCGCAAACTCCTTGAGATATTACCATATCAAACTGAAGGTAGACTGATATATATATATATACGCGTATATAAGGTTGATATAAGTACGAGAAAAACCGTGTAAAAATTTACTGGCGCCGTTGATGGAGTTTAAATTAAAATTTTTAATTCTCCTCAGTTCGATTGTTTTAAGGAAAATTGACAATTAAATAGCCAGAGACGCAAGAGTCGCAAATGAGTGGGTTAGCTCTTTGGTAAATTATATGAAATATGTAAAAGTATTTTTTTTTTCTTTTTTCGATATCTCAATCGATAATCGATACAGGGAATAGTCTCGTAGAATTCTCATGAAAGTTTTAATCTCGTTCCCCATGGAGCCATGGGGCTCCTTTTATATTCTTTTCTATTTCTTCATCCCCCAGTCCGCCATTCTGTAGGATTTCGGCCATTTGTCTCGCACCCCGAACATTAGGTTGCCACTCAAGTACCCATATGGTTCGTTGGAATGGACCGATTCTATTTTCCAAAAATCTATAAAATCTCAAGTGTCATTTTGTGCATCAACAAAAATATATTTATCGACCAAAACGACCATCTCCCGAGAATACCAAAAAATTGTAATCATAGTATTGAAATAATTAGATCAGTTAATAGAAAAGTGTACAATTTTTTTTTCCAGAAATTCTACAATTTTCACGCGTTCTTGTCAAAAAATTTCTTCGAAATTTTTCTTTTTTTTTTATATCGACAGTTGCATCACGAATTTCACTATTCGTAATCCTAGACGAAGCCATTTCCACCCTCGTCTTAGAATTTCGATTTCTTTTCCCCTATAAGAGTCCAGGGTCCATCACCCCTATTTCCACACAGCATCCTTCACGGCTTCTTATTCCTTAGCCAGATGTTCACTCGAATCTCTATAGGCGACCTATCGGCAGGATCGATCGGAGAGGAGCGGGAATTTTATTTCTCATCCCGCCAGAAGCACAAAGCAAGATAAGAAAATCTCGAGATAAAAACCGCAGCATCTCAAAAGAAAACGAAATAACGATGCTCGGTTACCAAATTTAATCTCAATAAAAAAAAATAATGACAACGAATCCTCGACACTGAATATTCACTGTCACAACCTAAAATAAAAAAAATTCTAAAAAAATAAATTACGTACGAATTAAGGGCTCTCAGAGGTTCAGGTATGCCCCATATAGTTTCATTCGAATTAACCCTTAGATAAGAAACAGATAACCATATATGGATAAACATATGTGTTAACACGCTAGATTGAAAAACCTATAAAAAATTGGAGTTTAAAAAAATCTGCTAAAAAATGAAAAAATCCCATACTCCCAAAAATCATCGTATATTATTATCTACCACCCCTACTCGAGTTATTTTGGTTTAAAATGTACACCCCGTATACACGGTTATACTTCATTGATAAGATAATTCTGATCTTATAAAATTTCCAAGAATCCCTACAGATACCATATAAACTTATCTGCTCTCAGTTACCTACATCTTGCTTTTCCCTATTTTCATGTCTCCCGCGCCTCCTTCGCTCCGTCCAACCGGAGCGATCAAGGACCCTGGTCGTCTCCGGTGCGTGAGGAGCAAATATGGCAACGCAGCAAAAGGACCACCCCCTTTTACCCTGGGTAATAAGGCATCGCCGCCCCCGGCATATTGCTTAGGGGTTGCCAACCCCCAAAAGACATTGTCCCCGTCATTACGGCAAGACGTTACTTCGACCTGTAACGTTGAACCCGGTTTGTTTCAACCTAAGAAAAAACTACCCCTATTTTTATATATCTCTCATCATCCCCCAAAAATTAACCCATAAATCACAACGCGGACAAGCTCTTCGTTTTTGGTTTTCGCGTCGATGCAAAAGTGAGTCGATCGAATTTTTTATGGAAAAAAATTTTTTTTACACTATCCATTTTTTTTACCGGCACTCTACTCTCACGAGGAAACAAGTGTCGGTTTTTCAGGGGTTGGTACCCCGTTCCTACCCTTGGCAATAAATCAGATTCGCAGACCGGCAGGTCGGTGCTTCTTGCTGCTCGGATCCTTATGAAAAATGTGGCTGAACGTGATCGCACTTAGGGAACACAGAGAAAGAGATAGCGAGAGAGCGAGAGAGAGAGAGAGAATGAGCTATTGGGAATTTAGGTAAAGGACAGTCATATGGACTGGATGGAGGACACGTGGGTGTAACTGAGACAGATGAGAGAGAAGAAAAAAAAATTAAAAAACATTTTTCGCTAGAGTTGACCAAACCAGCTTGAATTTTCATCCTCGTTCCTATGGCGACAGGGGAATCCCCGTAGGTCTTACTCACGCCCCGAGTATTTTCAGAATCCCCGAAGAGACCGAGGGGAATCCCACTGTTTTCTCACTCTCTCGCTCTCGGTCCATTCGTTCAACTACCAACGTGCACGAGTGAGATAGAGTCTTGGCCGTCTTCGATGGACACGACAGAGACAGGGAAGAGGCGTCCTCGTCCCACGGGATATTTTCTAGAGCCAGCCAAGATAAACAAAGAACACATTGCTGAGTATTGCATGTGTGTATATATATATGACGATACACAGTGACACGTGGGAATTGCCATGTGCGATTTTTAAGGGTAGTTACACTTTTTTGTCGATTTTTTATTTTTTTCACAATCCAACATGGCCGATAGGGTTATCGATAATGGTCAAAAGGCCAATTTCTTTTGATTTTTATACAGTTTAATCAGCTGTGCTCGGGCTGGACTTTGGGACTGAATCTATCTGTGTATATTCGTGGCTATTTTTTTTAGTTTTTTTTTTTCATGGGATACCATGGGTGGCTCAAGGGGAATTTCAAGAACGTTATGGGACACCCTAATGGCCAATGACTTTATTGCGGTCCATTTGATATACTCCGTGGTAAACGGGAAATGGACGATTTCCGTTGGTATAGGACAGTCCTTGTATTATATATATATGTATCTAGTCCTCAGGTATGATCGACCGGATACGTGGTATATCCTATGTGGGAAATCGACGTGACGTAACATAATGCTATTGTGAACGAGGCTTTATTTTTGCTTTGTTCGTACCATCGAATTTTTGCTGTTCACGCGAAACTATCGTACAATTCGAAAAATAAATTCGAGTGTCTTTATTTTATCTTCTTCTCGACTTGAGATAAATATTTTTTTATTTTTCAACCGTAGTCGAGACGCGATCGGGTTTATCGTGCATTTCACGGGCCGATTAACCGGAGGGATTCTCGTGTCTGAAATTTATCGTAGCGTAAAGCATTTTGCTATGGATATGCGGATTGACGAAAGTAGCCGAAATCTCCCGAATGCTTCCGAAGTAATACGTGCGTATATAGACGGTGTGGATTATCCGTATTATAAAAAAAAGGGATGAAAATTTAATGAATTTAAGTTCGATTAAGAATTTACGATGGAATCTGATAAGGGTTGATAACGACTGAGAGAAAGGATGGGGATGAAGTAATAATAAAATATCCAATCGATTTCGTACGATAAGAAATTTTTTGCAGATTTTCAGGGGTAGTCTTAAATTTAAAAAAAAAAGAATTTACCCCGAATCCTTTTTTGCTTTGAATTCTCAAAGAGAAAAAAGAGGAAAAAACATCCCTTGGAGATCAGCCACCCCCATCCCTCCGAAGCACGAAATTAAATATTCTAGCAATTAATCTCGCATTTATGAGAAGCCCTAGGGGGTTGGATTGGGGTGGAACGGTAACATCCCTATGCAGTGGTACTTGAGTCATGGGGTTGGTATGGTTCCGGGGGTGGTATCCCTGGGTATCCTATTGCTGTATACGGCAATTCGTGCAAGTATCTCAGACCTGAGTAGTATTAGTATCACGACTACTAGCAGTCTTAGTAGTAGTACCAGCAGCATGGACCATAGCAATGCTGTAAGATAGAATTGTAGACGCTTCAATCTCTAGAGCAGTTGATGCTGTAGTCATGGCAACGGGGCTGACTCATGGGTTACAAGACGAGTTTTGAAATTTCAGGACTGCCAACCCTTGGACGTTTAGATCTTGTATCTGACAATTTACACAGCTTCCGCGATACAATTTCATTTGGCGAATTCCATCATTAATCTTTTTAGATTCACGTCTTTCCGTATGCTCGAATTATCTAAGAGAATTTAGTCATTCAAATTTCCCGCCTCGCGATTCGAATGGTCAACCCGTAGAAATAATTTTTTAATTCGATCTATTCGCCTCTATTATCATTTCTGGTATTGATAAGACGGGTTATTTTTATATTTTTCATAAATCATTGTTACAATTTTAATCGAGCCCTGTAATCGGCCTATTATTATTATTCACTTTGGTTTCCCATTGTTTTCCCTTTATTAGATTTCTCACGAAACGTTTCCCTCTTCCTTTGTCCGCATCTTCACGAGACGATCCATCACGCGAAACGAGGAGTTCGCTGTTTCGAGATTAGCCCGGACGAAACGTCGAGAGAATCGCATTTGGGAATACAGGAAATGGCTTTTTATTCCTGACTTTCCCATCCCTATCTCTACTTAAGCGTCTTATCAGCCCGTTCCAATTCCTCCTGTTCCTACGTTTCTCTGTAACCACTTTATCTCGAAGATCATGCTGAAAATCCTGTCGTTCGGTTTAGGGAATGAGTTGAGCCTGGTTATAAAATTTTCAAAATTTTTTTATATTCTCAGCAGCCTCAATTTTTACGGTTTTTGGAAAAAAAAATTGTTTTTTCATCCACCCTCCCTTCTCCTTAAAACTACCCCTCGATATTTCGCAGACTTTCTCCGTGTTCGAAATTTCACTGTACGAAATAATTGCCAGTACCGACCCATGCCCCTTTACTTTCGTCGATATGTTGGTAGCAATGAAAAAGTCGGAAAACAGGAAGAACAGGAAGAATAGACGGAATTGAGAAAGCGAAATCGATAACCGTTAACTATACGGATCGTCGCGTTTTATTTTTCCCGTGTAGCAAGGCTATGGCCAATGCAATGGGAATCGTTGATTGGTAATTTCGAAGAGAGATAAAGGACACAGCCATAGATTTTTTTAACCAGTATTATTGGAACCAAAAAAAAATTTTGAAATTCGTATAAAAAAATTTTATATTATCGACGCGATATTATTTTGCAATAGATTTTACTTCGTCGATAGACGCGATAAGGGTATCGAACCATATCGATCAGATGTAATTGAAAATTGTGGAAGCTCTGAAAAATAAAGATATCAGTCAATGATATTTCCTGGTCACGTTTGTACGCCATTGAACGTGGTCGACGGTTCCCGGTTCACTTCCGGTAATTAAAGGTACGAGAGTGAGAGAGACAGAGCGAAAGAAGGAAATTGCCAGGGTGGCTGCAGGCATAAAGGAAAAGGGTACATATGGGATATTACGTCATTGCCAATAATAGCAACGAACCCGTAATATCAAACGGGTCCAGCCCGCGAATACGATCCTACTGAATATAAGGGATGGTCCGTATAGAATTTTGAAGACTGCTGCTGTCGTCTCGTGCGTTGTTGGATATGGATTTTGGATTTTTTTTTCATTTTTGAATTTGCCATTTTTAGACTTTTTCAAAAAAAATTACGGGACTCCCGCCTGGAGGTGTTTGCACGAAATCCGTTTAAGGGTGGAGCGCTCTATCTATATGTCTTCTTTCGGTAAGGGTTGAAAAGCACTCTCCCTCCCCTTTTCACCCCCCCCCCCCACTTAATCCCCATGTTTGCCAGGCGCGTCACGCGTGTCTCACGTGTCACGCACTTTCCAACCCCTTTTTCTCTCCCCCCCCCCCCCCCCAACAGTCCCGGCAATTCCCTCTCGAAATGCCAAGATCCTCGGGATCCCCTTTGTGCGGGTGCTCTCACCCCGTGTCACAGGCTCTCGACCGTAGGGGATGAAATTTTTCAACCCTCATTCCCGAACTGGCCCCAAAGTACCTCGTGAAATTCTCATAGTCTTTCCACCCGTTTGCGTCTGTCTTTCTTATCTACAGATAAAAATTTGAAAATTCAAAAATCCAAAATTGCAAAATTACTCGGATACGCGAACCCCATCTCGAATCCAAATTTCATTATAATTAATGAAAATTAATTTTTTTCACAATTATCAAAATTACACGGTCGTTTTCAATTCCACGTTGTTATCCCTATCCCTTAATTTTTCAAATTTTTCAACTCACCCCCTTATGTTCCTTAATTTCTCCCCGTCCAAGATCACCCAAGCAGTAAATAAAATTTTTTTGAAAAATCTCACCGAACCGTCCATCCAGAGGGTTGAAGGATGAACGATAAAATAGATAAAAATTGTCTGAATAGGGGTGGATAATCTCAAACGAAAAATTTTACAATCGATTAAAGCAGAGTGGGCACTGTTGGGGGGGTTGATCCACGAGCATCCCCTTCTCCCTCCCCAGTAATGATTGCACCCGTGAAATTTATGGGGTAGGTACTTACTTGCTCACCCATTCACCCCCCTCAGCCACCTTTTACCAGAGTACCTACACTCAGCCATTTTTTTTCCACCCTTAGCTTCCTTCACGTAAGCGCAATTTTTTTTTTCTTCCCAACCTAATCGCTTCCTCGAAACGTCTTAATGGCTCGGTCGATAACTACCGCCCGATTACGCCATAATGACCGCTAATTATTTTCTTCGAAGACTGTCACCCCTTGGCAGCCGAGAAAGGGTTAAGAAAAAAAAAGGATGCTAACCCGCTGCGACTGATCTCCAATTAAACCCGGCTTTCTCCTCCTTAATTAATACACGTTTCGTCGCTAATGAATATTTTTGACGTCACTCGTATTTCATTTAATTCCCCACATTTTAATTACGATTCCGCCCCCGTGTCCTAAATACAAACGGAAAGCTTATTTTTTTTTTTTTTTAATAATCCTGATATTAATTACAGCTCGACTCTATAATTTTATCCACCGACGAACGTTAATCAAATTTTTGTTAATCAAATTGTAAGCTGAGCTGCGCGAGTAAGCAACTATACACAATTCTGTACATATAGATATAATCGTGTGCAGATGGTCATAACAGTGACTTCACTGTATTACGTTTTCTCTATACTTGTTACCTTTAATACGTACAGTTTAGTTTGGTTTATAGGCTGCTTTTGCTATTACTGGCTGCTACGGGTTTACACCTATGGGTTATGTTTACGCCAAAGCGTCTAGAGGTTTAAATCGGGAGTTTAAAATTATGAGCGACGATAAGCCGTGTTTCTATCTCAATTACATGTGTGTGTATGTGGATGGCTCTCGAGTGTCTTATCAAGTGTTGGGAACACGTTGGTATCGTAGACGTAGTTGGCTAATGGCGGACTCGTAAATTTCTACTATCCGATATACATATAGTATGTGGAATTTACTGGGCTGATATATCGCACGTATAATGCTGTATATTATTTATAAGTGTATGTCTGGTAAATGGGTGAAAATAAGTAAAATTGGTTGGTCCTTAATGCTCTTATCACACTTGAGAAAAATTGAAGGTACACAGGCCGGCAAATTGTCAGATTTAAAATTCTTCGAGACGCGCGACCGGGATTCTCGTTAGTTGTCTGGGAGTCGCTGCTGCTGCCTGGGATAAGTCTGGTCCAGCCGACAGGATGCTGGATTAAAGTGTCTTGTCTTCCGACGTCCCGCGGGATTAAATCTCGTCTTGTCGGTGTAACGTGAAGGGATCAGTTTATTTTTTTTTGACGTCTACGTTCTCTGGTGCGCTTATCTCATTGGATTTTTTTTTCAAAAAAAAAATTGGATACGGTCTTAACGTTTGGGAATAGATTTTTAATGAATTTTTGAAAAATAGCACAGCAGGGTGGAAGAGAAAATTTTTTAAATAAATTACCTCCAATTTGAGAAATTTTGTACTACCCTTTTTTTTTCAAAAAATTTTGAATCGCTCGAGTAAATTTGCGAATTTTCTAAGGGTGGAAATTAACGAGTCTGAAACTACAGAGGGGCTCGTCGTATGGTAGTAAAAAAAGCACCTGGGGTCGAGTGGCTTTCAACCCTTATTCTTGAAGTCAATTCTCTTGCGCCTCTTATCTGCTATCTACGTCGACCTTTATACAGTCGCGTACACACCGACTTTCAGTACCTTTAAAGCTTTCGATATATTCGTAAGATAAAAGTTGGGGTGTTGGTAAGCCCTTTTAATAATCACCGTAGTCAGCCTGATATCGCCGTATGTTTTTCTTTCGGTTGGCCCCCTGGAAGAGTCGAACTTTAAATAAGATTTGGCAAACTCGCTCGAGTAACCGCGAAAGTGCCTGAAACGTTTGTGAAAAGTTTGAATTTCCCGCCAAACTTTATTTTTCACCCCTTTGGAATCTCACTCAACGCGATTGGCACTTTGTTACGTTTTTCGTGAATATTTTTATTGCGTAAAGAAAAAAAAAAAATTCACCCTTTCTCATTTTCGAACGCTTCACCTATACGATCACGCGTGTATACCTATATATGTAAATTGCGAACGAGTGGTGAACTTTGACACGACACGTGTCACTTTCAAGTGCTCCCAGGGCAATTCGTATCCGAGACGTGCCAAAACGAGCGGGTCAAATGGCCATTAACCCCTGGATATGAACCTGTAGTCAATGTTCTATAGGTAATAACATTCTTCGATAATTTTCATATATATATATATACATATATGTATACACCTATGAGAACCGATCAATTTCGAGAAACAATAATTGCCAGTAAAATCAAACGTAAAGATTGGCGGAGGGGGGGTGGGGGGGGGAACTGTATTTATGACACATATGGTCGTCCGATATTCCACCATAAACATATAAATCGTAAAGAAAAATAAAAGCCTTTTTTTATTATACTCCAAAAAATTATCCAAGGGGTGTAAATAAAAAGAGAATTTCCTTCGACAAACGGCAGGGACGTAAACGTGTGTTACGGAGCTTCCTAATTACCAAACCGAAGAGAAGGGATGAAAATGAAAAGGGCACGTGTCCAAGGGTAGATTTTAATTAATCACGAAAATCTGTTTGCTCCAAGTGCCTTTAAGGGAAATTTTGCGTAAGTTCTTGCAAGTAGCATTAACTTAATCTAATAGATCGTTTGGACTTGCCTTACTCTTACGATATTTCCAACCCTTAACTTTTTCCACCCCTTAGCCGTCTCCACTCACTTCCACCCTTCTTCACCTTGTATCCGTATTCCTTCAGTTTTACGTCTCTTGCACATTTTACCTGGTGCTGTTGCCATTTGTATTCTTACTTTTACTACCCCCCGCCAACCCCCATCCCTTAAATGAAATTATTTAATTACGAATCCTCACGGTTATTACGTTTAATAAAATCTTGCGTGGCTCGAGTCTGCCGAGAAATAGTGTCGAAGGGAGAAATCTGGCAGAGTATTATTTTATGTATCTCTTTAAAGAGATCATCCCTTTAATCGTTTTAAATACCCTTTTACTTTATAGTTCTTTGTATTATATTTTTTTACAAAACCAAAATTTATCTTTCAATCTTAATTTTTTATTTGAAATTGTCCGATGTGGATTCCCAGGGGACCGATCGATGTCCTGTAAGATTTTCTTTGAGTTTTTGTATTTATGCCTTTTTTTTTTAAAAAAAAAAAAAGAAAATTTACTTTTATTTTTTTTTTAAACCGTGTACCTAATGATGTTTACCCAGTCCTTCTTGTCTCGACAAAAGACGTTTCACGTCGTCTTACCTTATAACGACCAAAACTTCACGTTCGTCATTATCTTTATGATGTCCATAAGACCCCTTAGGTTTTTTATCAACTACCTGGTAGACATTTTTTATCAACTGCTATCACTCTGCTTACATCCTTTTCCTATGTGACTTGAAACGCCACAAAAAAAAATTACATAAGATACAAGATCTTGGGAGCTCTTAAATCCTAGAATAGATTCCAAATGTTGAAATACCTTAATTTCCAATTTTCTTTTTTTTTTCAAGCCACCAGCCACAGCTCTAGACTGAAAGAAGCGGAGCTCTAAGATTCTAATCGGGGCACTTAGCTCTTAATTTTGCAACAAATTTTATTTTGATTTTCACCCCTCTGGCGGTTCCAGCTTTATCGACGTACAGTAATCGCAGGCTGTGCGGTTTATCTCTTAATTCCCCTTTCTTCATATTTTTCCCTCCCCTACTTTCCCCATAACGCGTCTTTTATACGCAAAGCACAAGGGCAAGGGTATCATCTGAAATGGCTCGTGAGAGAGTTTAAGGGTGTGAAAGACAAGGGATGCGCGACGTATATTTACTCTGACATTCAACCCCACAAGGCGAACGACCCAACTACCCCCCAACCACCCCTGCCACGGGTATACAGTCATAGACTATATACACATACAAGCACCCCCCCAGCATTTTGAGGCAGGATGGTCGAAGGGGTGGTGGGGGGGTCGAAGGAAGTGCTTTATTTTTTTTCAGAGGGTTGACTGACATTTAGCCGGAAGTCACGTGGGTGCGTTCGCCAACCGAGTACCGCGCAATATTTATCGGTAATTGAATAGTCGTTTAATTAATTAGCCACCCCCTCGGCGCAAATTATTGAATAAGAATAATGTTGGTCATTGTGTACGGTTCGTATGTGCCTAAATGCCCAATGATTTATGACGTAACCGATACGCGAGGGGTGGTTACCGTTTTTAAAAATCATCCCCTAAGCCCGATTTGGCCATCAACGAAAATCACGATAAAATCAATTGCCCTACGTCGCTTACGGTCTCTGTGAATTTTCCAAGGGGCTCGTGATTCCTCCTGAACGATAATAATCAACCACTCGTATTAGCAGGGGGTTGATTTTCACCCTTGAGGGATGAAAAAACTGCAAGGTGAAAGTGGTAGGAGAAGAGGGGGTAGGAGAGGGGAAAAAATTGATATGGAAGTGAGGACCGTGATGGGAATCCTCTTTAAGATTGACTCGGTAGCCGCCAGAGCGCGCCACTGGCGCTTGATTCTTTTTTTTTTTCTCTTGGTGGTTCTTAAAGAATTTCACAGTCTATGGTTCCAGGCTTTCTCTTCGTTTCTCAAGTAGCTTTGATAAAAAAAAAAATGTCAAAGCATTAGAACGTGATGCGTCACGGTAGGTTGGGTGAGTTGATGCTTCCAAAGCTGAAGGGTTGAAGGGACTAGAGAAATAAGTGGCGTGACATTGTCAGAGATAAATGTTGGCAATGGCTGCTTTTGTTTCTGACGCTTTTTGTAAGTTGGTAAAGAAAAAGAAGGTCGTTTTTTTTTAAATTTGCAAAAGGGATAATAGTCTGTTAGAAAAAATATTTAAAAGGATCTACGGGAAGAAAATTGTGGAGAAAGTTAATCGATAAAAATTTATCAAATTTGTAAATTCTGTATCTAGCTGATCGGATTGGTATGGTTGGAATAGAATTTTTGGAAAATTGCCTGAAAGCGCAAGAAAATTTCTTGCGATTTATACGTCGCTTTTAGCTGACCTTAGCGAATTAAATTTCGCGGGTAACGCAAATGTGGGAGAGACGCAGAGAGATAAGGAAGGCATTAAGGAATCCGATGGGGAAGAAAAAGATGCCAACTTGACGGAAAAAAAAATAGTTGTTAAATTTTCATATATCTTCGGTCCTTTTTTTTTTAGGTCTCTAGGAAATTTGCTGGATAAGAATTTCTTATTGGAGGGGGTGGGGGAGTCGGGAAGACTATCGATACTATCGAAAACTGTGTCGTCGATGATAGCGAAGATAAGGGGGAGAGTCGAAAGATAAAAGAAAAAGAAAATCGTCAGCATGAATTTTCCAAGAGTTTTCATTCTCACATACTCTTCCTTTATCAAACTTGTGCCAAACCTAATTTCAGGGCATAGTCCAAATCCAATAAAGCAGCAGAAAAAAATAAAATAAAACATTTTTTAGTTCGATTTTAATTTATTTGATTTTATTCCTTGCGGGCTGCTCGTAATCAGTGTGCCAACTGTACGTGCGAAAAGCCTTAAATTATTACGCAAAAGCTCAGGTGTTCGTATAAGCCGCGTAATGCGGAAACGTTAATCAGCCTAATGGTCAAGGCGTTGCCACTTCCGTTTGCGCATGCGCGAATGACCCGCGAACGAAACGTGCGAAAAGAAAATCAGCGAGTGACATTTCGATTTGGCAAGACTAAAAATTGGTCTTTTTAAGTTTTGCAATTTGTAAAAAAAAATTGCATAAAATTTCGAATGCACAATAATTTTTCGTTATGTGCTGTTACACTTACTATATCTGTATATGGACTTAAAGAAGATAATATATATATGAAAAAAAAACAAAATTAAATTTTAAAAGCACTTCGTTCCAGTTTTTCCTATTTTTCTCTTTTTTTTTTCGCCGTTCTCGTTTTCATTCGCTTTTCCAGGACAATGGAAAAATCTCGAAATGAAAAACGCCCACTGTGAGCATCTCGCGGTTTACACTCTCGCACCACCATTACCCATCCTCTCTGTCGCTCCCTTAGTCTTTTGACATATCCACCCTCTGCTTGTTTTTCGCCAGCCCCTATTCTTCGTCGTGCCCCCAACGTGCTGTAGGAATTGCATTAAAAAAAAGAGATGCTTGGGAAAGATATTACAGCGGAGAAAACGAGGACTCCGTATGAATTAAGAACGTTGCGAATATACACGTGGTAATTGCAAAAATTACGTAATAATATATTTTTCGCATTTTTTTGAGGTTTCTTACATTTTTTTTTTCAAATCGTTTCTTCTTTTCTCTTGACTCTAACCCGAATTTTTCTTGCCTGTTTCAGACGTCGACTAAAAAATCAGACTCAGGATCGAAAATGCTGGAAATTCGAGCTAACGAAGAAAAATTTGCCAGGGTACTTTAGACAGATTGCGTAATCCCAAACAGTAGGGTGAGTATTGAATAAATAATTTTTGAATCTTCAATCGATTAGCACTTTGATAAAATTTCATTGAAAATTCATCCCTGGTTGCGTGATCGGTGGTCGTGAATAAAAATTTTTTTTCGTGAAAAAAGATTTTAGTTTTAATAAAAACAATTTTTTGTACGGCACTGAAAAATTGCATTCACGTAAGCTGTTCGCGAATTTTTTTCTCTACGAGCGGACATCTTGATTCGTTCCGAAGACGCGTATACACGGTGTCTCCACTGACAATAATTCTTATCCGAGATAAATTTTCCGACCACCGTATACAGATATATTCATAACAGCAAAAAGTTGCATCTTCCGCAGAAATATTTCGTCCTCAATAATTCATTCCCAAACTCCATCCATAATTCATTTCGCATTTACGTGCTTGCAAAAGCATACAGCTGTACCCATTCGAAAGATATCGTCGAGTGATCTTTGCAAACGCATTAATCGAGTAAAATAAATAATGGAGGAGCAGCCCCCCATTCCGTGGCTGTTTTACCTCCTTTGGGAAAAATAAACCGAAAGTATCTTGGAAAAAAGAAAAAATTCTTCAACTTTCGTCCCCTCCTCACCACCCTATCGCGATGGCTTAACGAAACTCATTAAGAAGCCGAAGCTCGTTAAGACCAAGTGAAAAGTTGCATGTGCGCATGCGCGCCAAGTTATTATTATTTTACTCTTTTAATTACAGAGTTTTGAAATATACGTATAAATCTTTTTTTTGAATTAGCCTGGGGCGGGTAGACAGGGAAGTTTCACGTGGGAAGAATCGCGTGCGGGAAGTAACAGTGACGGAAATGAAAAAAAAACCTTAAGGGTGTTTTTACTCAAAAAGTAAAAAAAATTGTGCCACACGGGGGAATTAATTCACACGAAGTTTTGCGGCAGGTTTGCCGCACGAAGGGGGATAAGGCTGGGCAATGATGCACGAGGTGGATTTAGGCGGAACTTGCAAAGCTCCTGCTCTCTGACCTTCTCTCTGCTTATATCGTAAATTTTCCAAGTTATCCCGATAGCTATTTACGCAATTCCCTTGTTGCGATCAACAGGAGCTTATTTCGACGTAAGCGAAAGAAGAAGCAGTGCTCGAGCTTAAATTTGGGAAAATTGAGAGGAGAAAGAAATATAAGAAAATTGCAATTTACTTGGTTAGGGACGAGTGGCTGGAAAATGAAATTATAGAACGTAATTTCATTTCTCGTTTGCTTTCTTATCATTTTTCTTTATCAGCTCGAGGATTCATTTCTGTTTCGTTTTCGAATAAAATGACATTACGAGACGATATTACGAAAAGGCTACGTAGTCGTCTCAAGAATATTAGGCACTGGACTGTAAAATTCAGGGGGTTGATATTAGGGGTGGTTTTTTCAACCCCCTCCGGATGCTCGCCGAACGGATCAGGTACGCTGGAAAATCCTATGCGGAGACCGAAGAAGGGCAAAAATGTCCTCGTAAATTTGACAGGGGTGGAACGGGCTGGTTTAAGGGGGTTGTGAAACGCGACGTAATGGAAGAGAGGGATGGAAATAGCGAATAAAAAAGAAAAGAGAAAAAAATACTTCCGGAAGTAAACATCCTGATCTCAGTCAGCGTATAGCTGTACCTTATACTACGTGCTTTGGAATTTTGGGGGATGAAAAAAAACGAGCATAAGGGGTTGAGGTTA
>JAYRCB010000444.1:0-26947 GCA_036026315.1 Trachelus stipa | reverse complement strand
AAAATAAAAGACGCTTCCGGTTTGATAAAAAAAATTAATAAACCTAACCTGACAGTAAAGGTAGAAATTTTGAAGGAAAAGCTCGGAAAATTTTTAAAAATATTTATAAAAATTTCAAGAATTTAATGCCACGTGGCTTTTCTTGGTCGTCGAAAAAAAAATATAAAAAAACAATGTTTCCATGAGCCGGATTTCGTTCCGCAAAGGGATAAACGCTACCCTCCATACAAGGATATAACCGACTAAGTTTGTCCTGGCTTCGTCCTGGCTCTGCTCTCCCGTATTGATCGACCAGGTGTATGCATACAGTTTCCTATGACACCCACTGCCGCCTCTTCCGGGGCAACCTTCTATTTTCCCAGCCAGTCGTCCCGTTTCTTCCCGGAAAAGCTAGCAGCTCGAAATTCATGGGATTTTACTGTCCCTATGAATTTGAATTCGCTACGCGGAGCATATAAATGAAAAAATGAAAAATTTTGAAAATAAAAAAATTATCCCGGACTTAAATGGACATATGCCCTTGAGAATAATTTTTAATATTTTTTTCAGGACGGAACGACCGGGTGAAAATTACATATATTTTTTCCCTTGCCACTATGGATATTTAAATTTTTTATTTGAAATAAGGGTTGAAGAGGGATGAAGTTTTTTTGAAAGTTTATTGAAATTTGTTCAATACAGACAAAATTCAAAAGGAATTGTTAAGTACCATCTAGGGTAGATTAAGTAAAAAAAAGCAAAGGAGAAAGGTAAGATGAAGGTGATAAGGGGGTAGGTGGTGGAGATAAAAAAAAAAGTGGAAAAGACAAAATTGAACGTCTGCAATTCCTTTCGCTATACGGATTTCTTTACCGGACTTGATTGCAACGGGCGTCTCTTCAATTCCGAGCACGCGTAACCCTGATGCAATTACCTGGTAATTAGTTTACATAAAATTACGTGAACGGGCGGAGTTGCGAAGGGGGGTGTAGTCGAGAGGACGATTCCAACATGTCGGCATGTTGAACGCGTTTGCAGGGTGTTTGCTTGTCAAGTTATAGCGGTACGGCGTCGGGACGTCAGGTTGATTATTCCGAAAGGCGTCTATTTCCAAACGAGGAAATTGTCTCTCTTGAGGCGGTTATTATTGCGCAATTCCATGAGATACTTGGATACGTGACAGCAAGGTACACCGACAGGGGTTGGAAATTGAAAATTTAATTTTCAACAAATTTTACTGGGACTTTGAATTCGTCCGATGTAGACGAAATTTTCCCTCCCTCTGGTTATTCGTAATTCAACGTTCATCCCTTTAAGTCAAATTCCTTTTAGTTCGCAAATAATTCGGGGAATATTGACAATTGCGTATTCTGGGGTCTTCGAATTATGGGATTTGGTTTAATGTCATTAGTGATTATATTTTACTAACGTGATTCATGAATAAGACGATTATTTTGATTGATATTAAAAAATTTTGGAAGTTCGTCAATTTTTTTTGTATCCTAAAATATATAGTGAAATCGCTATAGGGTAGCCGAAGATTGGAATTTTTAAAAATGTTTCTTTGCCGCCACTAACGCCTGACTGAAAGTGCATCGGGAAAAGTGCATGCATCGTTGCGAATAAAAAAATAAATAAAACAGAGAAGGGTGGAAAAAAATTGGCGAGTCGTACACAAAGGGTCAACTCGTATGTATGCTGGAGTACGTAGTTTTTTATTTTTCCTATTTTTCGGCACGAGGGTCATTTTATTCTGAAAATAGAGAACGTTAACAGGAGGGGTTGGGATGTTTGGATGGATTTTTTTTAGAGAACGATGCATTTCCGCCGGAAACAGATAGACTTCGAGTGCAGCTGCGCGTTCTGAAAACTCGAAAAAGCTCATACAAATTTCCGATGTTTCTGGATGGACATGTAATACGTGACAATGATACAGGATGGTTGAAAAAAAAAGTTTGATACTTTAACACATGACAAAGATTTATAAACCCTTTGGGCGGTCATAATAATCAATCAATAACCGCGGTCAGGTTGCTATTACCGATTACGATAGAATTACTTATAAATTTCAGACGAATAATTCAAAAGTTCCCGGTCGATAATTTTAAAATATGCATCAAGTGCCGCTCGTCGCTCCAGAGATGGAGCTGCGATCGGGATTAATAGTTAACGAGAAATCGAAGATCGGGATGATCGTCCCATTTGCACTTTCTGCTTCTACTGTCACTCGCCATACCACCCTTGATTCACTTGAAAGACCCACGTCACTTACTAAATAAAACGAGCAAGTAACGAGTGTTCGGAAAATAATTTAAGATATATGAAAAATATCATAAATAAATAACGTAAGGACTTTTTCCTCTAACTCACAAATTTCTCAGCAGCGAATAACAGTGGGATTTGTTTTTCGTAAGTAGTGACGAAGGTGCGACTTTATTGTCAATTGCGGAAAAGCGTGAGATCCATCGAGCCAATGCAATTTTATTCGAACCTTTGTTTCTCCACTTTCGTAAAAGAGCCGATCGGACTATTCACGGCCTCTATCGATATTCTGTATAGTCTGTTCCAATACGTGAGACACGGACAGAAAGCTCATTGATGAGCTTCGACGTTTCCCTGGTTCCGCAAGGCGAGTACGACTGAGACGGAGTGAGAGGAAAAGGCCGTTCAGACTCCATTCAGAGGGAAGGAAAAATTGCGAGAGAGAGAGAGAGAGAGAGAACAAGTGTGATTGGGAATGAGGTGAGTGGTTGGAAGGAAAATAAAAAAGAGAATGCTTTGGCACGAACAAACATATTGTACTCCCTCGGGAATGGAAGATAAAGAAAATTCTGGAAGGATCGTCCCGTTTACTAGAACTTAGTCTACTCTTTCAGTATCTCATTCTTAGTTTCTCTCTCTTTCTCTCTGAATTTCCGTTCCTCTATCTTTCCCTCTCTCTCGCACAAATTTTCATCGATTCCTCTCCCTACCAATGTTGAACCCTCTCTTAAATATTTACACGTACCCCTTGTATACTCTAGGTATATCTGGTCCTCTGTTTTTCAGGAACCAGGAAACAAACGCGGTCCACTTCGATGATCTCCTGGGATAAAATTAATGAATTGGCTGAACAATATTTTTTTTCTTCCTCGGTCTTCCAACTCGCTTCCCCTTTCTTGTGTATCTTTTCAATTCTTCAGATCAAACCAGACAAGCAATTCCATCGTGTTGTCTCAGGCGTAGACTTTGTAGGCGTTGAAGATTTATTTAATTTTCTTATTTACCTGTTTAATATATATTTTCCATTAGTGACTATTCATTACTTTTACTCAACATTAAATTTCTAATATCCACAGTATTTTTAATCTCTCTTTATACTTTGTTTATTACAGAAGCAATATGGCGCACGGATCTCGACTGGGTCGTTATTCATCGTGACAGACTGGTTGTATTGAGCTTTATGAATCCGCCGGGAAATCTGAGCGGAATTACTGGATTTATAACGCCACAGCCTTACGTCACTGCACCGCCTTATGAACTCGAGACCGAAGCAATTTTATCGTCGACCACCGACTTAACGGATTTTCACCAGGAGTCCATCAGCACCGACAGCACCGAAAGCTTCATCAAGAAATTGACCAGTGCAGCCAACGTTTACAATCCTGTAACAAAGTCTGCAGTGTTGCCACCGTCCATTATTAAAACTGCAGAATTTACAACACCCAGTACAACCTCCACGACGGGATCGACCTCGACCGTGACCTCAGCACCGTCTACGACTGCGTACACCACCACGAGGATCATTACAACCTCTGCTGTCAGTTCGAAGTCTACTGAAAAACCCAGCACCAGCCCCAGTGCGACATCTACGAAAAGCTCAAGAACTACCATCTCTGGTCAGAAGCGAACCACGGCCAAGGTCATCACCAGGAATGGTACTGCCAAGGGGAAGGCCAAGAAGAATACCTTGAAGCCTACCGCACTTAAGCTCACTCAGGTTCACAGGACCAATCTGACTGCGCAGAGTTTACCTAGTCTGAGCAGCTTGGCAGATCTGGATAATCCTGAGAACATCAATCTGGAGTTTCACTCTGGTAAGTTTATCTGTTGCGTTATTCTGAAACGAGAGGACCAGTAGTTACAATGCAATTTTGTGAAATTTTAATCTATGAAAATATATGTTTCAGGCGAATCTTATGGACCCATCACACTGGAGTACCTGAACTACGCCATTGCATTGGGTGTCTACTCTGTAAGATATCCAGCGGTTTTTTGGTCCTGCAATAAAGCACTAGGCACCATTTTCAGCTTGCAGCTCGTCGCAAATTCCGCACAGAGCTTGTTGGCTTATGCAGGAATGTCGGTACTCTACAAGGTATGAGAAAGACAAAGAATGAAAACAGAATATTTTCACCCTGTAAAACTGTCTGCAAATGATTTAACGGGTGTGATAAAATTTTTTTGATTTTTAATCTTGCAGGTTCAGGTTGTCGGATTACTAAAGGTACTTCCTCATCTGCGTCATCGTACAGTTTCAACTGCCAGTACAATTTCGACATTCCTAGGAGATTCGTACTTCCTGTTAAATCCGCACGTCACGCTGGCGCTGTTCGCACTTTCATCCCTTTTGGTCCTTTGTTCCAGTATGGTCATGTACCTGTATGCTCATGGAAGGTCTGAAAAATTTCTGTATACATGAAACTTTGTTCTTTTGGAACAACAATTAATTGTAAACTTTATAAACAGGTTCGTCGCGTTCCTGAATCAAGAACGCGAACGCAGAGTGATATTGGCTAAGGATGGTCGCGACGGAAGTGGCTGGGGCTACTTCACCCACTGCGCAGCGCTCTGTGTCTTCCTGGCGATTGCGATATGCAGCGCCCCACTTTTATACGACTATACCGTAATCTACAGAGGAAGCCTAGATGGCGCAATTCTCGCCTGTATCATCGGAACCGTTCTTCATCTTTTCCTCTGGCTTGTTTTGTGGGTCTTCCTTATGGTCAAGCAGAAATGGACATTCAAGCTTCGTGTGACCATTGGACGCGCCACTGTTAGATCAGCAAGATCAGTCAAACTGGTGACGGACGTCGATTTGTTATCTGCCAGAGATGACGAAGAGGGTACCAACGCACCCTTATTGGTTGTCGGTAATGGTAGAACTTACACTATTGCCGACACCTCTCCGAAGAAGGCTATCATGAGCGTTATCCAAAAAGCAGCCATGGAGAGAAAAGCTCGGGCACAAGGTAACGACCGTAGGAAGGAGCTTGATTTTTTAAACAGGTCGATTTTAGGTCAGGTCATTTATTCAAGTTTATTTGAAATTTGTTTTATTTTTATTCATTCATTTTAGGTGCTAACGTCGATTCCGTAGATGGCGAATCAACGGCTGACGGGGATGAACAGATCTACTGGCTCAGGCCCAAGTTACGTCCTAGTCCGGCCCAATCGCCAAGCGAAGGTTCAGGCCCACCAGTTGGAGACAAAAGTTGGCTCAATAAGAAACTCAAGCCAAAAGTCACCTTTAACGACCTGCCTAGTACGTCAGGCTCGCGGTAACTACCCACCTACTCCCTCTTGGTGTCTTTTGTGTCTGTCTGTTTGTCGCTTTGTTTTTTTTGTTTTTATTTTTTTATTCTGTTTTTGGGCCCTCGAGAAAATTTTCTTTTCTTTCACATAACTGCTTTTGACTTGCCCCGTCCCCTTTCCTCGACTCGTTACTGTATCTCACATCGTACTTCTGTGGCTGACTGAATGCAGTATTACTCTACGTGAACATATAGGAATCTGATTAAGATTACATTTTACATGGATATTCTCTTATTATCCGTCCATGACTCTTTAGGTATTTTTAATTCGCTTGAAATTAAAGATAGATATCTTTGAGAAGCGTTCTCAAGCGATATTGCGAACATAGCGTGTAAAGATAGTTCGAAGAAATCGAAGCGTCGAAAATCTTTTCCAAGTAAATTTATAGAATTTTAAGAAACGAAAGTGCGCGCTTTAAATTTGTTATACAATTTTTGTATTTTATACGTATTAACATCGTGTAAACCTGGTTTGGCCATTGGTCATTATTATTAATTATTTTTTTTGTAATTATTCGATAATTGTATTTATTCGCATGTTAGTCTATACGTTGTGTTTCGTTGACGATTCCTTCTTTTGTCCTTATTTTCAAAATTGGTGGAGTGGAAGGAAAAAAAAGAAAATAAAGTTACTGAACCAAGTAACCGAGATTTTTTGCAATCTCTACAGAATTTCTGACTCCAGGAATTTTTGGCTTCTAGTCGAGCTCGTTACGAGCTGATATTATACATTTTCATTCCCTCCGTGTGTTTTATCATATTTTTTTTCTTCTTCTCAGTTTGCGTAATTTTGAAAGTAAGTTCAGCGACTCGTAGAATTGTCTAGATAAATCGTAACCGTATGCACGAATCATATTGTTAGCACAAGATAAGTTTTAAAAGAGGAAGAAAGTAATTTATAGTCTGTATTGTTTTGTAAGAGATCCTTTGTGTTAATTAAGTTGAACCACAAGAGAGTGCGAAGGAAAATATACACAATTCATACTTCGTATAATCTAAAAGTCTACTAACTCTGTCACCGACACAGAAAACAATTCCCATGCTTAATTAAAAAATACTTGATCGATTAAAAAATTCAGTGCATTAGTTACCATCTGCCTACGCTATACTTTCACAATGATTTTGGTGATTCGTCAAAATGTGTCAAAATGCACTGAGTTATTTTTTCATCTAATGCAACTCTGCACCGAATGATCATTAATATTGACATACTAATTAATCACGTTTGTCTAATACTTTCAATAATGTAGTTAGCTTTTCAAAAAAAAAAGTTTATGAAAACTGTATATCCTACATGACAATTAACTAACAGTATTTATACGTAATAAGCAAAGTGTGCCGTGTGAAATGTAATGTTCCTATTTTTTGGAAATTTGCAACAAAATAATAAGAGAGCAAATCGCTTCGCACGCCCAAGCTGCTGCAAAATTATCTTCACTGAATCCGCTTGTGATCGGTGAGACGTTTCTACCCTTTTTCAATATTTTTTTGACGGATCTAATAATGACGAATTTCCTCTTTAGCAATAAGGGAAAAACCCGACGAGGCATTGCCGATGGCGGACCAGACGATGACGGAGATTACGCAACGTTACGGGAATTGCCATTAATGACGTCACTCGATCCTGCAGACGATTCCACATCCGAGGAGAACAAGGTCAGTTTAAAAGTCACCCTAAAAAAAGATCTTTCAAAAATGGAATTATATTTAGACCGACCTGACTTTTTCAGTCATTCCATTATATTAGATTTCTATAGAATTTGGACAATTGTCAATGTTATGGAAATACAAGAGTCATTATATGTCTGTTGCAAATGGACCAAATTTTCTATCAGGGAATTTCTTTTTCTGGTGATCGGACGGTGATGGTTTCGTTTGCTTGTGAATTTTTTGCGATCATTTTTTATTTGCTTATCATTTCATTTAACTTTCATTAAAGTTTCATTGTCGAATTAACCCTGTACTCTCAAAACTGTGCGTTTTAGTGTGCGATAATTTTACGTTAGAAATTCATCGTGTAAAAGGAGAATGAATTGATTTTGTACCACAGATTTCACATGACACTCTATACCTTTGGTTTTAAAGGGGTAAATAATTATAATTATAAAACTGATAAAAGCCAAGAAAATGTTATTCCTATTTATTTCTTATCTCTTGTCTGTACGACTTGTCTAGAGACAAGCACAAAGCAAAATTTATATACTTGATTCAACAATTCTATGTAGATAAAAAGTTTGAAAAATATTTTAGTTTCATTCTTATTTATGGTTTTTATTTTTCCGACAGTGGGGAAGATGGCTGGTAGCCCGTAGGGATGCTATACCAAAATTTGCGGATGTAAGAGAAATACAAAATTTATTCGAACTTCTCAAACTAACTAGACTAACAAAGTCTGCTGTGTTTGGTGTTTGTATTGACTGTGTATTTAACCATTTTTTATGGTAGTTACGTCGATTAGTCGGTCACGTGTCTTAAAATTTTTCCAAAAAGTCATAATTTTCGCACAAATGAAATTAGTTGAACCGTAAGTAGACTTAGAGATTTAACTATGTAAACTGAGATTAGGAAAAGCATTTCTTTTCAACAAAAACTTTTTTGACTAAAAAAACAGTTGAATAAAATAGACAGCGTGTGTGTGGTAGAAAGAAATATTTCTAAAAATTGTTGACAAAAAGAAAAAAAATTTTGGTTTAAAATGTCATAGACATAGTAAAGTAGCTGGTACTTAGTACCACAGGAAGTGTCAGTACGATTATTTCTACAACCTCACAATACTTAACCGACAAGCCCAAAATATTCTATTTAATTAAAAAAAAAATTAATATTTCCCTCCCCAATATCCTTCCATTGCACATAATTCCACCAAAAACTTGTAACAAATACTAATCTCACTAACTTCTCCAACAGTTGCTGGAATGCGTGAACGATGACCAAGTGACATATTACGCAAGTGCAAATCGCGACCTTCAACCATCGGAAGGCGATCCTTCACCCCTTCTGACTCCTGAACCATTGCCGGATCCACCCCCAGTTCCACTTCCTCTACCACCCCCGACGCCAACTTGTGCCTCAAGTAATAACGTCATCACAGCATCCTTAACTACTAATACTCAGGTACTAACTGCTTATTTTTTCATATTTCTAACAAAATATAATAATTATTGCCACAGGATGATCGAGAAATGTAAATGAGAACATATAATAGTAACGCCTCACATAAATGTGAAAATAAAAATAGAAAATTTTCAGATAAATGTTGGTCAAACGCCTCGCTGTCTTCGTCGTGCAGATTCGGGAATGCCCCACGAAGAGCTGACGCCACGGTCAGACTCCTCTAATTCACCTCCATTGGACGGCGGTTCTTCAGCACCAAGTAACACAAGTAGCCACAGTGAGACATCTAGCGGCGTCCACTCGAACGCGAGTAACGCAAGCAACACCAGCAACGTCAGTACGACGTCGCAGCAGCGTAGAGCAACGAGCGTGGACGATTTGACCGGAGAGCCAAGAGAGGAACCACAATGGCGCAGTTGCTCTTTACAAAGAGGGATGCAACCACCGACAAACGGAAAGTCAACGTTCTCACCTCCAAATTCTCGTCCCGGTACGAGCCAATCGTCGTTCTCGCCCCAGTACGCGAATCACATGCCTCTGCTGAACGGCGTGGATCACGTTGGCGGCGCTGCAGTCGTCGGGGGAGTCCCCGCTGTAATTCTTGAGAATCCAAACGAGGCGACTGTCGTGATTCGTCGAAAATTATCGAGGCCGAAGATAACCGAACCCCTAAATCCGAACGAGGAGCCCTTCGGCAGGTCTACCAACATGAGAATGACGTCGTTCACGGAAAACAGCGACCTCAGAACCATTCAAGCTTCCTCCGCAACGCTTCCTCACTACCCAACTCAGCCTGTTGTTACGTATCCTCACTGCTCCACCATGCCGCTGCCTCACGCCTCGCACAGTATGGCTGGTTCCAATATAGCTGGTTCCACTGGTAGCTGTGGTTCCGTTCCTAGAACGGTTCCCGTTGCGCACACTACTGTTCCTGCTCATACCACGCTACCTTCCCATCACAATGGCGTAAGGTTGCTACACGGTGGTCCCAACCCCTTTGTTAAGAGGTTCCCACCGGTTCAGGTGCACACACAGTCCTGGGGTATACCTGGACATCATACTTTCCCTCAAGCACCACAGAACAAACTCTCTGCGCCTGCGCAGATCAGACAGAGCGACAGGGATTCTGCAAATTTTTCTATGGCCAGCAGTGGCGATTCCGATACGTGTTTACCCCATTAGATTATAAGATTTATGGGTATGGGTTAGCCAATGAATACAAGTTAAACGGAGCGATATGGAACTCTGAATTTTTCTATGGCTTATTCCGTTAGGTAGTTAAAAGAGATGAAAAAGGGTTGCCCCATTGATCGAGTCAGATCGAGAGAAAAATGGTGGATACATACTTCTCTCTATGTCAGAGAAACTATGCGATTTTTTTTCTTGAACTACTCTCAGTCCGACTTTCTCCCGTGGACAATAATTTCTTTTTTTTATTCGGTGCGAATGATTGTGAAGGATACGGTGCGTGCTTTTTTCAATTTTTGAGAATGTCTGATTACAGGTTTCAAGTGTGCCTCTCATTGCTTCGGGACTCAGGTATTAGACTGTTCAGGATGACAAGAATTAATAATATTAAAATAGATGAACGGAGTAACGATTAATACTAAAAGTGTCGCACAATTACAAAAATGGCACGTGGTGCGCCGTGAGCGTAGACTAAACTTTTCTACACGATTTTTGCAAGAATTAGATTAGCCAAGAGAGCCGAACTTCTTGCTATTCACATAATTTACATATCGCACGATGCAACAACATATCCCTGTATTTTCGATTTACTTTTATATTGAAACGACCAGTAGCTCAATAGACGTTCGTGGGAATTATTCCCATCGCCTACGATTAATATTAAAGTTTATTCTTTTTTTCTATAAGCTAGCGAGATACGATTGTTTGTCCACGGGAAAAATTTTGTTCTGAATGATATACACTGTAAAAGTCACTGACATCTTTCAAATACAAGTAGTCGCGTAAACGAAGAGTCGGAGACAAAAAAAAATGAAAAATTTTTTTTCTACTTGTAGATTAACGATAGACTCTTCGGATCGATCGAATTGGTTCGATAATAACCCTAATGAGAAATAATAAAATGTACGAAGCGAAAACCACCACTGATACCCTGAGAGAGTACTCTTGAAAAATTCTTAAGGGGATGTTCTTGTTAAAGAAAAAAAAAGAAAGTTGTTTTCATAATAAGAATATGAAAGAGATGTAAGAAGAGGAAAAGAGAAATAAGAAAAATAACAAAAAAACGTAGACAAAATAGTATTACGTAAAAATACGCTAAGGTTAGCAAAAAACAATTTCAAAGAAAAGCTTTTGACTTTTCGTTACGTCGCTGTACTATTTTGCGAACAGAGCGAATCTCTGTCGATTTACGATTTTTTCTTAATTATCTTTTGTGTATAGTTCATCCACTCACTGTAAATCTGTCCCTGTACATTATTTTTGCATCGATTACGTCTTGGGGCTCATTCGGATCAAAAAGCTGAGAGTAGCGACCAATAGGAAAGAAGTTTTTGGATCTGACTTACGACATAGCAGCTCAATTCTTTTTGCCCAATGGTCACTGCCAGCTACCTTTGGTGTGAATGAACCATTATGGTTGTCCTTTCTTGTGAAAAATTGAACGAATCTTGATAATTCTTTATCGGCGCTCTTTATTGTGGCGACACTGTTAACGCTAATTATTACTAAACTCGTGAAGGGTGAATGGGAAAAAAATCTATTTAACCCTTTAGGAACGTATGCGTGTACTCAAATTTTTAACGTAAGAAAAAAAAAGATTTACGGTGATATAAGGGGAAAAAACGAACCGAAGAAATATGAATTACTGCCATTATCCTTAAAACACAAAATATGTTATGTGACGTGATTTTTCGATTCACGGTCACAAGGCGACTCCGGCTACCGATACAGATAACGTTCTCGATTTCTGGTTCCCTTCGGGTCGCCACCCTGCTCAGAACCCCTTGATCCGAGTTAAGGATGCGGTGCCCAGCTGTCGCCCGATGACCTGGGGAAGCGGCCGTGGAGGATCTCCAAAAGTTACGTACCGATTCGCTAAAGAACGCTCTCGATTTGGCTTAAAGAGACGACTCGAGGGAAATCGAAGAGTTATCGGCTATAAGGATCTAGACCAATCAGATGATCAGAATGATTAGTTTTTGAATTTGGCTATTGTCAAAGCAGTCTGTCTCGGGGCACCGACCGAGGTGTTTCGAGCTGCCTCGCGCTCCCGTGCTATCTGTTAATAATTTTTCTGGCCGTATTTCGATACGATATAGCAAATTCTCATTCGTGTACTTCTCGCGTTGCTCTCGCGATATCGTGTTCCGGAGGTGTAGTGCTGTGCCCTAGTGCAGTGTCTACCAGAGTATCTTTTGGATACAGTTCTCGGCCTCCACGGATTAGCTGCACCAGCTCCGGTGAGCATTCCCAATTTATTGATTGGTGAAGGGATTTCGGTTTGATAGTTCAGATTCGTTCTGTAACATTCTCGATTCATCGCTCTCTGTCTCTCGCACTATTTGCCTGACTCTTACTCCGACCCTCTCTACTTCAACTGAGCGGTCGCGCATTTCCGTAACCGTCCGCTCTCGTTCGTGAATCCAGTTGCGTTTGCTGATTTTACGCGACCTCAAAAATCTACAGGATACGTTAAGTTATCGCATTATCTGATAGTTTCCGTCAGAGATCTTATTTTGGTGAAGTTGGGCCTGTTCCAGCCCAACTCTCAGGTCATACCGGGTCGTCAGTTCGCGGCGAAAAAAAAATTGACAGGCGCCCGCCTGGCCTGCTGATGCGTGAGCGAAGGGTAGACGACCGAAGGTAACGTAGGTTGGTTCTCGATCGTTATCAGATTTTTGGTTATCGGTATCGGTATCGGTGTCGAGATACGTTACAGTAATTAATTCCATATAGAGGAAATTTCCTTAAATACTTATTTTTTTTGTATTCTCTCTCTAATTTCCCTAAAATATTTTATATCCTAAAATATTTTCTCCGGCCGTTGCCAGTCTTGCATTTATTTACAAGAATTTTGAAAAATATCACTAGACACTGTATATGCATCTATAATTAAGTTCTCCTCTCATCTTTCTCTCCTAATTACTTTCTTCCAATTTATTTTCGCGCAAAGAAGACAAAGAAAATAAGCAATCCCCCATACAGATCTATACTCGCAATATAACGCACTTGACGGATTAAGAAGAAAAAACTTAAAAGTAAAATCATAAGTATTAATTTTTCATGACAAAAAAAATATCACATTCAGCAGGTATAATAAAGATGGAACAATAATGCGAGCGGCTAGCGAATATAGAAAAAATTTCTTTGTAGTATTAGGTAATAATTATACTTTTAGTTTGACAAAAAAATTAAAGAATAAATAGCAAAGAAATAATACGTAATCCTCGCTAAGCCAATCGTACATATCGCAACCCGCAAGGACCACGCTAAATCGAATTCTTCTCTAGTAGCAACTTCAAAGAAAGAAGAGACTCTTCTGTATCGCTGAAAAAATTCTAATAATACCCGGTGTCCTTTTTCATATCGGGCCCATATTTTCACACGTACTATGGGCAGCGTCTAAAGCTTATTAAACATAAAGTTTTGCTCTAAAAAATACAATAACAATAAAAATAATAAAAAGACAAACGAAGAAGCAAGAAATAATTAGAAATAATATTCGTCTAGATTCAACTGATTAAAATGCCATTTTTATATAATCCATAAGCATTTTGTGTACTACGTCCACGTTCACTCTGTCTGCCATATTTATATATTTTTCGTTTTTCATTCTCGTATCTCAAAAAAGAACCCTGGCGAACGATTCGATCCACGAGATATCACTCGGTGCTTTTATCATGCGTATGCATATATCATTTTTCACGTGTAGGATTTCTGGTGTCACTTTTTCAAAAAATAAAAAAACCGTACTCATCGACTCGTTCTCACAGGGAATATCGTTATAGTCAGAAAAACCTGTTTATTGTGAAAATATTTTTTTACCATTTAGTGAATGCGTGTGCGCGTGAGAAAGGTTGGGATAAACAGAAAGAGAGAGAAAAAAAGTATGATGAAACTGATGAGAAACTGATGATTAGAAATTGATAAGGAAAGTTATGCGAATGGGATAACCCGAAAGGAGAGTAAAGGGGAAAGAAAATTAAAAATTGGCAATGGATAAGGATGAGTAGTGTTCAAGGTAATCGAGTGCGAAAAGAACTCCTCGATTACCGTGTATTTGTGGTGTATGCTTTTTTTTGGGTTGATCCAATAATTTGTAATTTCAATAATGAGCTGATCGGTCACTGGTCTCTTCGGGTTTGCGTGAGCAATGCGCAAGAAAAATAACGATACAAAAGAATCTGTAGCGAGGGAAAAGGTAAAAAGAAAAATAAGGAACGTGAAAAGAAATATCAAGTAGATTCAATCTCATGGGAGTAAGACGAAGGGAAAGAATGGGACGCGAAATCTCGAAGCACTGTAAATAATAATACTTATAATAATTGAATCATACGAAAGAAAAACTCGAATGTACGAATATTGTATAAAGACTGATTAGACTAGCCTTGGTATTTATTCAATAATATTAACATGACTGGTGGTGAATTTTCAATGAAAGAAAAATATAGGTAAATCGCCAAAGCAGGAATACTCTGAGCTAAGTGAAAAAAAAAATTGTTCAGTAACTCTTGAAAAATAAGGTGACACTGATTTCGAAATTCCTTACCCGTTCAGTTTCTTTGGAAAATAATTTAAAATCAAATAAGCTCGTCATTTGTTTTCGCGGATGATTAAACTACGTACTTCTTGATTATCTCTGCTAAAAATGATTTTTCTTTGAAAATAATCACCACCCGTCAACGAGCATAAACCGAGCATAAATATAAGCGCAGTTATAAAAGCGGCACTATTATTGTCAGAACGTATCAATATTACTCAACATCGTATAAGCCATTGAAACTAAATGTAAACTTTGTATATTCATTTACCAAGAAAATAAAAGTAAATTATTCGACGATTATCAGTCGTTATTAAGTTTGTGCTTCGCTATAAATTTTTTTTAATGTACAGACAAGAACGAAATTCCAATTGGGCGTTGATCTTCAAAGTCCATCCATTAGATTTCTTGCTCTCTTTAATTCTGAAAAAAAATGTAAAGACAAGGCTCAAGCATTCCAAAAGTTATTTCTGTTTCTTTTTCTAAATAAATTTTCATACCTGCCAACAGAACAGGAACTTCCTCCTTAGAAATATTAAGGGTGACAGAATCCTCGGTACCATTAACTTTTTTAAGCTTTATACACAATTTTGAAAATGGCGATGTCGCTTGATCAGGAAGCAATTCCACCGAGGACAAACTGTTAACTGAAAGAAAAAGAACTTTGATTACATGATACTTACTGTAGATAATAAAATATTATTAAAATACAGGACACGAGCCAATACCCACTCCTTAATGACTGAGCTGTCAATTTGGCAGTAATCTGTGCGGAATTGTCACTGTGTAAACGAGCAATGGCAGCGCTGTGCTCCCTGGGAAGACCCAACTGTTGCAATTCACTACTCAGATCCGTTGAAGAGACACCATATCGAGATGAAGATGTTAGGATCAACTCCAAAGCTGCTACTATCGCTTTGGCATCACTCAAGTCTGCTTTGAATTAGATTGATTAATTAGTAGAATGATTAGTAATTGTTAATATGCAATTTCGTGACCAGGGATTCATGTGGTAACGTAAAGCTATTTAAATTAAAATTGAAAAGTCCACGTACCCAATTTGGCATCCTGTGTAATCTTCTTTACTTTATCTTCCTGGAATAAACAGTAAAAGATGACGTCGTTTAAGAAAAAAAATTGCACAACCAGGTATTTCTGTTTCGTTGAAAGATAATGAGAATTCTTGTATTCTAATAAGAAATTTATACAGACCACTTTTCCTGTTATACAATTTCATATTGTCACTCTTTCATGTTATCATTAGTTCATTTATCTTCAAAATAGACTCGACCTAGAACTATCAGTTAAGTTGTTATCAGAATGTCACAAACCTGTTAAATTCTCCAGTTTATCAACACGAATAGTCAGAGAATTTTGCTTATTCAGCAAGTTCAATCGGTAGGATTGTAATAGTGAAAGAGAAGTGGAGCAATTTAGAGAGAATTAATTAACTAATTAAATAGAGTAAATAACGAATTTTAATTACCCATTAAAATATGTTATTCGGGTGCTTCCTTTGGAAAATATTTATTTCTATTTACTCAGTTTTAAAAAGTATTTCCTGGCTTAGGCTAATCGTATGGACGCTACCGTACATAATAAAAATTTGGTGTTGGACATCTAGAAAAATTACATTAATCGGTATTTGTGTATTCCAAAAGGTTTTGATGGTTCAATTATACGTGATCAAGTTACTAGTGCATTATAAAATTTTATGTTGGAAAACAGTTATTTTTGTCATACTCGTTTCTTGGTTCGTTTTTACCATTCAAAATATTCCAGTACGCTATTTTTCATCCTGTAGTATTTCCCTATATTAAAAAAATTTATAACTAGAGATCAATTGATCAAAACCCAAAATTCAATTTCGAAAGTTCCATCGAATAAGCTCAAGTTTGAAAAAGTTTCAAAAGGGTAAGTGACAATTATTAGAAATAAATAAGAATATCCAATGTTCAAATTTCTATTAAAATTTCTGTTCTGCACTGTGACTAGTGCCAAAATAGGTGAAAATAAAATGAAGACAAGCATCACAGACTGAAATGTAATCCTCTCTCTAGTTCCACTGAGCGGAACAAGATTTGATAAAGACAAAAATACTTTTCCTCTCAGAATGGATTTCTTGAAGGAAAGTGACAAAAAAAGCAGACTAAGAGGTACATAGAGACACGAGGTAAAAGATATACAATTTTGTTTGGCACTCTTTGTCCGAGTCTTCCATTCCATTACGTCGGCTAATTCAATGATGCTTCCTTTGGTTTGTAAATAATATCGAGTTATTTCCTGACAAGTAGACAAAGTCCCAACTGCTTAGAAGTCACTGGCCATTACGACTGATGTTGCTATTTCCAGATACTGTCAGAGAATCATGCATCATTGATGCAGAAGAAAGAAACGTACAGTACAATTTTTTAACATGAAATCTGACAAAGATTTATCTATAAGGTACTGGACCAAGTTGTAGAAACTGCACCAAATGCCCTATGGGCTCCTTGAGTGCAAGAGAGACAAACTAAAAAGACAGTACGTTTATAGATTCAGGAGGCAGGGAGATCTAGGGGTAACCAAGGAAGAACTGATCTTGCAACAAACTATTAACATGAAGCATTGTTGAGTGAATATATCGATTAATGAAAAATAATAATTAGGCCAATAAAAATTGATTTTTTTATTACTCACATCAAGCTCACCCTCGGTCAGAGACTTGGCTACTAGTTGTCCCAAAATTTTCATTTTTATGGAGGTCTGAAAAAATATGTCCATCAGTCAAGTATTATTTATAATTTATTTTGCAAAAGATAACGCGTTAAACAATTTTCAATTTTACAATACAATTTTCGTGAATGATATCGGATATCAAAAAAAGGGGTAGTTTACCTTACCATACGAGAAAGAGTGTTGATCTCTGCCAACAGCCAATCCGGACAGTCTCCATCGCCAAGGAATCGAAATTTCTGCAAAATTTAAGAAAAACTAATACATTTGGTGGGTGTAAGACGCGTGGGAAATTTTTGAAAAGTAGTCATATGGAATTGTACGTGGTAATTATATATATGAAAAATTTATTTTTAATAGTAAAAAAAAAATTGAAACTAAAATCACTGGGTATAAATAAAAATATAAATTACCATTTTTTCTTCGCAACCTCACGCGATGCTAACGTCGAGTATTTCTGAAACAAAATTAGTACAAACACTTTTAACCCTTATAATTTTGAAAAAAAAATACAAGAAAAAAACTTATGCACCGCTCGTGAACTCATTGAATATCTAATTGTGCCAGAAAAATATTTTCCAGGAGATTTAATGAAGACCTGTAACAAAAGTCCCTAGAAAATGTTCGTTTGGCGCAACAGAGTGAAATAAATGAAAAGTAAACATGAATCTCGATACTCGGTGACGTTAGAAAATATTCTAACGAATTTCTCGATTATCACGCGCAATTAGCACGAAACTAAACGACCCTGTTTATGTTATCAAGTATGTCAAACGTGCCGAACGACCTGGAGGAAATCGTGCAAAAGCACTAATACGGGTTGAGAGCCATTCTCAGCTCGTCATCGCCAGCGAAAGTAAATGGTCTGTTACAAAGTATAAATTAAAAACTCGAGAATTTTGGAAATTCGACATTTACTCCGAGTAGAAGTATAAATATTTCTTTAATTAATTTTTACGTTTTTACAGGAACAAAAAGTCAACGAAATTCTACCGGTAACGATTGGTGCAATTTTTTGCAACTTTTCTTGTATGCGAAAGGCGGTTATTAAACCAAAAAAAAATTAGGAACGTTAACGATTTTGAGAAACGGAACGAAAAAAGCTGATGATATCCTTGGCCATGGGCGGAGAAAAGGACTGTACGTGGATTTTATTTGTTTCGTCCAGAGCTAATAGAAATCTCAATGGGATTTTATTTACGATATACGTATACATTGCTATGGTGGTTTTCCTTTCTGTTTGCACTCCTGGGCACGTGATTGACGTTAAGGCGCACCCCTATGGTGCACTTTATTCCCTGTTCAATTCCTCGATTTCTTGGACCGCGTCCTTTTTCCACCCTTGGGAAGTCCAAGAAACGTCATAAATAGGATGGTGGTAGGTTAGACCATGGCATTCGTTCCGCGACCACCTGAGGTATTGCTACAGAGTTGCAGATCAACAAGTGACGGTTCCAACAGGTGAAAATATTTTTGCGCAAGTAATTCGAATTCTGAAAAATTAATTAATATCGTGATAATTTATGTTTGAATTTGCATTACAATTTTTTTTTTTCATATTGCAGAATGCGCCATCTACTCTTAGCCGCAGCCCTTCTATACAGCGTGATAGCAGAGTTCGAGGTGAGCTGATTAGAACTTATCAATTAATAGATTTATAGATAAGGTTATTATCTATTTGGTACATCTTCAGGGATGCTTTAGTGAACCCCAAAATATTTATAAATCAACCCTTCGCGTTACAAGTGAATGTTCGAGGAAATTTTACGCAAATCCTTAACAGTGTATTACCGCTAAACTTTTGAAAAATTGTTTTGAGGGTGGTTTGAAATTTTTTTTTTATTTCTTCAGGGTGAAAAATCGCATAGGACGTCGAACGTCGAGACGCAATCATGGCCAAAAAAATTTCTTCCCTGGGGGAATATAGATCATAATTTTTTACCGTCAACCATCGTGATGAACAGGTGTTAAAAAAATTGCAAAAAATAATTCTTCAAACTTTCGATAATCGTTTTGAAAATGATTTTTAAAATATAAATATTTTTTTAAGGTCAGGAATCGATCCGACCGATCTTCCGGCGATTCAAATGAAAAATCTTCAGGATCTACGTAAAGTCACGAGATATCGATCATCGATAATGGAACAACCGATATTTATTATCATGTACGATTATCAGGAATCGATAGACGATCGATTAGAATCTGGTAGAATCCGTCGTGAAAATCATGGCTGGACGGTCCAGGAGCCATTTTATGTCAAGGAACCAAGCTGGATCGCGATAGATGAGGATGGAAAAGTGATAGGAAAAGTGTCAGAGGATAATGATCCTTTTTTCGTGACACGTGGAAAAAAGATATTCAGTATAAAAGAAAAGCAAAATGCAAAAGGGACAAGGTATTATAATAACGTGCGGAATCAAAAATATTCTCGTGGACCGAATAACGTGGATATAAAAAAAAATTTTGAAAAAGGATCAGAAGAATATTGGAATCCTGAAATGAATTTTATAGCCGAAGAATTGAACGAAAATCAAAAATATCCTAAATTCTTAAAAAATGTATTGAAGGATTTAGAAAAATCATTGTATACGAAAAATTTGAAAAATTTGGAGGACGATCTCATGTCCAAAAATTTAAACGAGAGATCATCGATCTCCTCCAAGATCCCGTTGACGAAAACTGACACCAAGGGAGAATATCCGAGAGGTCCTGCAGAACATTTACAGGACGAAGATGTTACCAATCTATTGGAGAAAGAAAGACGTAAGAGAGACGTAAACTCAAAAAAAACGTTCAGGAACGATCTAAATGATTTTTACGATGAAAAGAATAATTTTGAAAAACGAACCAATTATAAACTCGAAAATGAGGATTTTCGTGAGATTATAAAAAATGCCATTCTTGAGCAAGGATATCGCGTCAAGTTCAAGGATCTGAGCTTCCTGCAGCCACGAGATAAACATTCGAATAACCTGGATATTTTAGACGAGCCATTTTTTATTTCGCGTGGGAAAAAAAAAATTCAAAATTATCCCGAACCCCGAGAAAATATTGAGAATTTATCCGAGGACGTTGTAAGTGACGAAACGAGCGAAGAATTTGCCCAGAGTATATCGGCCTGCGAATATCTTTTAAAGATTTTTGGAAATTCCAAATTCTGTCAAAATCCACCGGATAAGAGATCCAAAGAAAAACCGCCGAGAAATCGTCGCGGGATGCTGGATGAAATTTTAACGCGTTACGATCCCTTTTATGTAGCTCGGGGTAAGAGAACCTCGTCACAAGTATCCAGGAAGCCATGGGAAAGAGGAATTTTTGAAAAACAAAAAAGAAGCACTGATACGAACGCCGTCGAGTTTTTTGAAAACGGTAGAGCCAACTCATCGAACGCGAGTGATGATCTACAGACTTTGAAAAAATTGCAGAAAATCTCATTGAAGATGAAGGACGACATGCTGGAAGATTACGATATCAGGAATGCTGATAATCCAAATAATTCTCAAAAAGATAGCGCAAACAGTTTTAAGGTCTAAAAAAATTGAAAAAAAAATTAACGGAGACTAGCTCAGCATATGGTAATTAGTATTACCAGTAATATAGTGGAGAAATAAGAAATAAATATATATACATATAAATACACGTAAAAAATTGAAATTTTAGTTATAGAATGAAGAAAAAGGAAGCGAGAAAAAATAAATACTTTTCTTTTGATCTCAAGAGAAAAAAAAATATTTCATTGTACTTATTGCCACGCAGTTTCACATCTCCACGTTTGAAGATATCTCATTGTTACGTACGTCGTCGAGATTAGAATTAGCCTTAAGGAATTTGAAAAAATTTGTTCCCATGTAGGACTACCAAATCCAGCACCCTGAACTTAACAAAATTTTATTTTTCACGGAATATTGGATTCAGATTTTCATAAAAATTGTCTTACCACTTCCCACTTTGTATTCTCGTCTTATATATATAAAAACATCTTCCTATCTCGCGATAATTACAGGATTCACCAAATGTCTATTTTTTATCTTAAAACTGAAAATAAATCCTATTGTCAAAATAACGATGAGATCAAGTAGAAGGTATGAATATTATTTATATTATCGATTCTACCAAAAAATTCATAACTGACATAAGAGACACCGAGAGCCCTACGATTTCGTTAATTTTTTAATTAAGAGATTTGAAAATGTTTTTTTCTATCTGTTCAAAGTCCGAATATCATTGAATTTCGATGAGTATGAAAGAAATTATTTTTTAACTAAAACCTTTAATACTAAAAGCGGCAGATACGAAAAAGAAAGTAAAAAAAAATGACAAAGAAAAACCGAAAGAACAAAAAGTAGGGTCCCTACGCGGTACGTAAATATTTTCAAAATATTATCATTGCCAATGGCTACGCATTCCGGTCTAAAAATTTACGATAACCTCAGATCACATCAGGCAGCAAATTTTTAGGCCGAAGCCGCGCACATGCTACCCAGTGAAGTTTTATCCATAAGTTTCGTAGCGGGAAGTCAAAATAAATTACGTGGTACAAGGATCCTTAGAATTTGACGCAAATGACGTTCTTCGTATAAAAAAACCGGATCGCGTGGAATTTAAAAAAAATACCATAAGCGGGTATGCTGTGAAAATTTTTTCTAGTAAAAAATTAATTTGACAAACTGTGAACAGCTTAGAATTTTTAAGTGAAATCAATCGATGCAATGAAAAAGCAAAATCAAAAACCAATAACATATTGAGCAACAATCTCAAATGTGAACCAGTTGCATGTGGGGGTGGCAGGTGTGAATTTTGGAGTAGGGCGGTTTGCGCGCAGGGGTGGTTTTTCCAAGCCAATGGGAAGTCGAGGCGGGAACCACGTGGGACGTATAAGATACCCGACGCGCAGCCCAGCTGCCCATTGCATCCCTTAACTTTGCCGAAGGATCGCAAGGACCTTCAGATTCACAAGGATAAAAAATTGCGGAAGTTGTGAAAGATCGTCGTCCTGTAACGAGTGAGCAAAATCAGCTGTCCAGGACGAGAGGATTTCATCCAGGAAGGATCGGCTCTCCGGAGATAAAACTCTTGGAGCGTCCCTTGATAAGGAGGTGAGAAATTTTGAAAATTTTATATCAAATTTTTCTTTTGGCAATAATCCATATTTAATATATACACCATTTTTGACTCGCTCGGCCACGAAAATTATTTTGAAATTTTTTGTCCGATATATAAAAAAAATTGCATCCATCGTCGAAACAAATTTTGAAAAGCAACACGTGTACGTGTAACAGCACTGAAAGCTTTCCATAATCAAATTCGAACGTGACTTGCCGGCAGAATTGCACTTTGACTTTTTTTTTTAATCAACCACGAGACTGCACTCTTGTACACTGTTATAAATTCTTTTTTATCGAACATTGAATAAATTGCTACGTAATTAGAGTGCCTTCGTAAATGATTATCGAAAAATTTGTCTGTGGAGGAAAATAAAGGTGAAAAAAAATGAGAACGACACGAGCGTTGAGGGTCCTGAAAGTTTGTGTCTAATCAAAGAATATAATGCTATAACACGATTAGAGTATACAGGGTGAGTCACTAAAAAATTAACACCTCAAATAACTATGTAATTTTACGAAGTGAATGTTTAAGGTGAAAAAATTTCAATAAAAAAAACAGTGTCGACTACCAACCTTTAAAAAGTACCAATAAAAAAGTAATTTTCACTATTCAAGGTGATCAATCTAACAGACAATATTTCGTTTAAAATATTTTTTCCATAAAAATCAAAACCCAATCAGTTATTCAAAATATTAATTTTGATCGTTCTAAAAAAAAATCAACCAAGTATACAGATAATGCACGGGACTAACTTTGTACAGTAAAAGTCAAAAATCTTCAAAAGATAAATATTAATTTACAATGAACCGCGAGGAAGGAAGAAAATAGTACAAGAAATTTACCAAGCAAAGGTGAAATGAAGTTTCGCTCATAATTAAAAAAAAAATGCGGTATGATAATTAATACATAACGAGTACAATGGAGAAAAAATAAAAAGACATTATTTATAATGGAAACGTGACAGATATAATAAGACAAACGATCTCTTCTTTATTTCTTCCTCTTTCATATTATTCTCAATTATTTAGTTCCAAAGTGCCACTTATATCGTCAAAAGAAATATTTTCGTCGCGCCAGGGAAATGTAAGCAGGGTTATGAAAAATATGACGAAACAATATGCACAGATAGATCGAAATAGAAAAAAAAAACGCGCGATCGATTAGCCGCAAAATTAAAATGAAAAAAATATATATCATTTAAATTGACATCTATTTTCGTGGAACCCCATAAGCATTACGTAACGAGGGGATAAAGATTTTATACCGACAGAGTCCATTGTGCGTGCGCCCATTGAATTCACCAATCTAAGAGCTCGGTGTTAAACTTGATGACATTGTTGTCAGGATTCAGTTAAGTATTCTTAATGTCTAATTGCTATGAAGTTTGATAAAAAATCGCATCAGGGCATTGATAATGGGTTTTGATAATTTCAAGTATTTTTTTTACCTCGATAACACTGCCTGAAGTCACTGCCAAAGTAAAATTTGAATTTTATTACGATCGATAAAAAATAATCGCAATGTTTTTTGGAGGCGATTATTTATTTTTTATTTTCAATTTTTACAGACATGTTGTGGCTCTTTGGTATCTTTGTGATTCTTACGCCGACCACGTTTGCGAATTTGGAACTTGAGAATTTCGAGGGTCCTGTGGATCTTGATGATAGTGGCAGATATGTCAAATTTGGCAACATGAACAACCCTCCATCCCTATCGAGCAGCAACAACGAGGACATTGCAGAGGGACAAGAGAATTCTGCAGCGAATGGAGGTAAAATATTTCACTTTGTTGTATATTGCAAAAAATTTGCAAAAAAAAATTTGCAACACTTTTTTGCAATATTAATTATTTCGTGATATATCGCATTAAGCGTAGGTAACTGCAAACTTGATTAATGCTCTTTGCTATATTTCTGATTGTCAAGAGTCAAAATCAAATGTCGAATTGAACGACTGCAACTTGTCGTCACGTAAGAATCTCGTACTGTATTTTCCTGAGGAAACTGGAGAGATTTTGATAAAATGTTGGACACCTGGAGAAACGAACTTGAAAAACAGATTGAGCGAAGCTGCGAATAAAAGGCGTAAAAGATCCGTACAGTTTAGCGAGGATGAGAACAGGATGAATAATAAAAATAAGCGTAACAGTTCGCCAATGGCTACGTGGTTCCATTTTCACACGCAAGAGAAGGTAAAGAGAATTTTGTAAAAATAAAATTTTTGTAATTATGTAATGTAAGTATACTTCACTGATCTATCTACGTGAAATTCTTAGATGATTCCGATTGAGGAGACGCAGGATCCATTACAAGAAAAGAAGAGTCCAGCTTTCAACCCTTGGGGTGGAAAGAGAATGATGATTCTTCGTGGGAATTTCAATGATCAACGACCGATCCGAATGCCGTTTAACAGTTGGGGTGGAAAAAGAAGCGATGAGAATTTTGAAAAATACAACGAAGAGAAGAGGGGTAGATTTTTCAATTGGGGAGGGAAACGTGTTCCATTCAACAGTTGGGGTGGGAAGAGAGCTATGGCTACTGTGAGACAGAAAGTGCCATTTAACAGCTGGGGTGGAAAGCGAGTTTCCTTTCACAGTTGGGGTGGAAAAAGGGGATGGATAATAGAAGACAATGGGAAGGAAACTGGTAAAAACAGAAGACATATCTTTAGTTCTTATTGTAGATTATTGTGAATGAATTATAATTATATATAAATATTATATTTGCTGGTACTTAACAGGTGGCTGATCTTTAACTCTAGTCATTGAATATAATTGGGGTTAATGTCAGGAAACTTACAGTAATTTGTTTTTAAATTGTAATTTTCAGATAAAAGAAGCAAAACTGACAGTTCGGATGACTTAGATGTTAAGAGAACAAAGTTCCATGCTTGGGGTGGCAAAAGAAGTGATGATTTTTATAGTGGACTATCTAAACGAATTCCTGAAGAAGTAATAGATAAGAGAAGTCCTTTACATTCATGGAGTGTGTACCTTGAGTAGAAACATTACTTTTAAAGATATACTTTATTGAATAAATTGTATGCAGAACAATAAAACCTCTTAATGATCCCTTCATAACAGGTGAAAAAAATAACGTGATTGAAACTGGCAATGATATGGAAGCTAAGCATTTACCACAACAAAGTAATCCTGGTCGACATATGAGATTCGACAGCTGGGGGGGAAAGCGATACAGAAACAATCCCATAATTGACACACCAGAATCAACACATGGTGACTGGAAAAGCTTCTTGAGAAGATTTCAATCCTGGCAGGATAAACGAAGCAGAGGAACAATGAGCATATTGAACTCCGAAGCTAGCTTAATTCCAGAGTCCCTTTCTATTCGTAAAATTTTTTTTCCTTGGGGTGGTTAAGACATTCCAATTTGCATGAAACTATCGGGTAACACGATTATGGCTACAAATCACATTGACACCTTATAAAACATTGCGGGCATTAGTAAAAAACGATTCTAAGTAGATTAAAATATTTCTTAGTAAAGATCAAAAAGATATAAAATATTAAATATGTAAACGATATGTCTGTAATCTGAAAATCAAATGTTCTAATATTGTATCATTAAAGGATAATATTTTCCAATGATGTTCATAGTTCTCTCTTTAAGCAATCATACAATTCTCTAAATTAGAGAACGTCAGTAAACCAATTATTACAATACCAATGATAGAAAATAAACTAGAAGGTATCCCTATTGCATACTTTTTAATTATCTCATGCAATTATAATAGTGCATCACAAAACATATAATAAAATAAGATGCACATAATGTGATAGTTACAATTTGTAATTAATCAATACAGAATTCAATGACGTTAAATAAACTATTTTATGTGTACACTTTGCTTTAAATAATCTATGCTTTTATTCGCTACTTTAGAAACTATAAAACCCATTAATTACAGTATCAAAAATAGTACATATTAATTAATAAAACCCTGACTAACAATTCATATCCACAAAAACACCAAAACAGGTTAAACATCAAACTTCCTATAACCAGAAGTTTATGAAAGTGACACAAATATTCTCAAAGTATGACTGCTTAATGAATTCTAGAAAATATACATAGTTCTCATGATAATATGACTTACAGCGTGTAATTCACCTATAAGCAAAGAATTTTTCTGTACATTTTCTTGACAAATCAAAAATCAAACTACAATGCACAATGAAGTCAGAGATGAGTTAGGGAGACGTACAACGCTACGGTTTTAGGCGAAACCAAAATCATGGCGCTAAATCGTAGCGGCGAGTCGGGGAGCAGGATTTTGTGACCATCGCCTCCGTCGACAATGCGAATCCCATCGTAGCCGAGGTAAACGTGAACACGAACGCGTAGCTTGGCGACCAGAGGTTCTCCGCTACTCACCGCTGGTTCCCAAAGCAACCCTTAGAACGAGACCGGGAAATATAGAACTTCTCAAGAACTATTGAAAAAGCCTATAGTCGAAACATTTTTAAGACATTTGTAAGAAAGTGCAGTGTCAACTTGACACTCGTGTAGCGCCTCAATTTTTACTAAATATTATTGGATCTTGATTTATTTTCAAAATTTATTCAAAATATAAAATTGACGCTACATCAAAGTCTCGCAGAATATACGGAGTAGATAAAAATTGAAATGAAGGTTTAGAATATCGAAAATAAATTACGTTCAAATTGAAATATTAATAAATTAGGTGTTTGGAATTTAAAATAATTAATTAA
>JAYRCB010000443.1:118680-272484 GCA_036026315.1 Trachelus stipa | reverse complement strand
CTGACTCATGGTGCCCCCGTCGGAGTTGACGGACGCGTCGTCGACACCCCCGCCGTCGCCGTCGCCAAGGCCGAACATGCTGCTGCCCACGTCAACGAGAAGATCACCCTGGCTCATGAGGCTGCCAAGAACTACGCTGCCTCCCCCGTTGTCGTATCTGCCTATTCCGCCCCTGTTATCTCTGCCCATTCTGCCTACCCCTACATTCACTAAATCCATAATTACTATAGAAACACATCATAAACCGCTCACGTCTGACTACCACCGCAATGCAATAAATAGATATTCATGGAAATGACAATAGAATCTTAATCAATTTTTATCATCCAAAATCAAGACCACCCTTACACCCCTTGACCTTGGTCCTATAATATAAACATAGAAATAAATTTAAAAGATAAGTAATAACGATTTTATTGCAAATTGTATCGAATATTGCATATAGTCCTTCGTGATAATATCACAGAACTTGCGGTCTATGATCCATATAGATCCTGGATCGACCAATATCATTGACGGGACTCAGAGATTCTAAGGATCTATCAGATTTCCTGCCGACCCTGCAACCTGTTTCGCATATCAAATACTATCAGTGTCCTTTATGACACTAATTAATAATTATATATTATTTAGAACATTTAATTTCAAGAAACCAACTGGTAACATTACACTGCTCAAATATGACCCAATTTAAAAAAATTAAACGAACATGTACAGATGAAAAAATTTATCCTAATATCTTCGTCAACTTCCCATTCTGATATTTTTGAGCAGCAATTTTTTATTGCGCGAATATGTAAATACATATTTGCATCTTTGCAAAAAATAAAATAAAGTAATAACAAATATTGTTCTTTCTACCGTCTTTACAGGAAAGCGTTTGTATTAGGAATTCAGTAACATTCCAATATCTATTCATAACCCAAAATCAAATTACGTGCTACATCCTGATGTAACTTTAAAGCAAGACTGTACTGTGCCAGTGATTGAGTATGGTCGGTTGATCCTGATAAACAGTACCAAGTTCCACTTATACGTGTATGTATAATGAAAAGAAAACAGCCAAGAAAAAACTTAGTATCAAATTAGACAGCATGCTCCAGGTAATTGAAACGTGTTAGTTTCCAACTGAATGATCCAGTTTGAATAAACTATACCTATCGATCCACAATAATAGAGTATTGATCTCCCAATAGGGCATTCATTCAAGAGAACTGTCAGTTCGTTAATCACCTGTGCACAACTACAATTTTTTTTACATAATACCATTTCAAAGGAACCTCCAGTGCTGTCAGTGCTAAACACGAAAATATATTTCATTGGCAATGCTTCCTACTCATTGTTACGCGGTAAAATGCTTGACCTTGACACCAGAAAAAATGAAGCAAAAGTAAATCATTGAATGATTCCAAAAATTTTATCGATCTAAATAATATCAAACAACATAATAAATAAATATTGTAATTATTTATACTTCTCAATGATGAGAATGATTGAAAGCGTAAGTTGAACTTGACAAGAAGAATTATGAGCCGTGACAATTGTCAATTGGATGTTAGATGAGAAATTGGAGTGCGTGACCGATTGCAATTTCAGCGTTGGAGCTACCTGCTGAGAGATCGGTAACACTTGGCACTGGTGTAAAGCGAATAAAAAGATAGGAGAAAAGAATGAAAACAAGAACAAAAATACTGCGAAAACAGAGCCAAGAGCAGGGATCTAGATTTGACGACTGACTAGGATGGCGAATTGGGGTACGACAGGGTGAACCAGCAGGACTTGGTCCAGGATAACAAAATTCGTTATCGCGATTGTTGAACTTGATCCATCATGGATACCGTGACTCCGTGTACCGCGTCCTTGATCCCCTTCTTCGAGAGCAAACGAGATCATGCCCCGGCGGGCAGACATTCCGAATTGGTAAACGTCAACTTATGAGACACACACGAGCTTCCTGAGACGTAAATGTCAATGTCGGAAAAAATGGAGTGCGTTAGAGGGGCCTTGCTGATGCCACAATTAAACGGGAGGGGCCTTACGGCCCATTGGTATAAAAGTCGTAACTCAAGTTTATTCGACATCAAATCATCAATAAACAGCGAGTACTGGATCATCCAGCAGCGCTAAAACCCAATACAGTCATCATGAACGCATTCGTAAGTACCAACCTCTAATCGATAATTGATAACAAAATAAAATCATAAAAATTTCAAGGACAATAATATCATCGATTTTCACAGATCGCCTTCTCCGCCCTCTTCGCCGTGGCCAGTGCCAGCTACCTGAGCGCACCTGTGCCCTACGCAGGTCACTACGCAGCTGCAGCACCCCTAGGTCACGACGGTACTGTGGTAGACACTCCTGAGGTTGCTCAAGCCAAAGCTGCCCACTTTGCCGAATATGCCAGGGCTGCTGCTGCTGCTGCTGCTTCCGGACCTGCCGATCATCATGGTGCCTACCCCGTCTACGGAAACCATGGTTACGCTGCTCCTCTTGGACACGACGGACGCGTCGTAGAGACCCCTGAGGTCGCTCACGCCAGGGCTGCTCATCTTGCTGAACACGCCAAGGCTGCATCTGCTGCTTCCTACGGACCATACAATGGCGCTTACGCATACGCCCCAGCTAATGCTTACGCACATGGTGCTGCTGCCCCTCTTGGACACGACGGTCGCGTCGTCGAGACCCCCGAGGTCGCCCACGCCAAGGCCGCTCACCTTGCCGCTCACGCTGCTGCCGCCTCTCAAGCCGTTCACGCCTGGTGATTCGCTGGTTCTCTCTATTCTGGTTCCTCGATCAACAGACTGATAACGATAGTGTCCACTGTATATACGTGTCTTGCAAATATACACTCTATTCAGATTCTATATGCTTTTTGTGTGTCTCCTTTATTGTGATGCTATTTTAGTTATACTATACCTATGGATCCACCTTCTACTCTATGCTTATATCTATACTGGCAGTTCGTGCCCTTTCCAGGAACGAAAGTATAGTGGGCTGAAATTGCTGATCCGTGAACGATTCGACCGATTGGTATTTTCATGATATTACATTATATAGTACCTGAGTCTATTTCAATGTACAACTTCATTTAGATACGTGATACTTGCATTTCCTTGATGATCATTAGGATTGGTCATAGAATAATTAGACTAGATTGAAATTAGGAATACTTGAAAATCATTATTATTATTAAGAGATGATTATCATAATAGAAACGCAATTCGAACAATTTACCGTTAAGATCTGACTATATATTTTTCTCTGCTCTAATTATTATACATACAACAATTCTTCGAAATTAAGATCGAGTTTCACTCATGTGACGTAAACTAACGTTTCTAATGCTAAGAACTTGATTAGGACATCCGTGGGAAATTAAATATATCCATAGGTTATATACCTATATACTTTAGGTAAATGTATGCTTGATTAAGAAGTATATGTGCCTGTATTATGTTTATGTATTTACACGACCTGTCAAGTTTATATGTGAAATTAATATATGGCAGGCCTCGAGATCAGGGACGATGTCAGATCTAGTTGGAATTTCTTTTATTACAACCTTACATCCTCTTAATAAGGTTATGTCCCGGAAATTGGATCCCAATCCAAATCAGTTCCATTGTATGATAATAATGTTATCAATGGTATACACTCTCAAGAATGAAAATCTGGCTGGAAATCATCGTCACTATAAAAAATTTAGTATCTCTTATATATCCTTCTAATTGAAGCAACGTTCGCAGAGTCCCAAAGAATTGAAGAATCGTGCATGACGAGCTTCCGTTTGTGTCAATTGTACCGTGTCGATACGCCACTTTTTGCGGTAAGATAATCGGCCAGTCAGAATTTACCATGAAAAGTGTAAAACTTGGTATTCCTCATTTTTTTATATCACAAGTTCAATTGAGGAATCTAATTGATGAAACAACATTTTTTGCACTGGTAACGTGAATACAAATTTTCAGTCTGCACTTTAGCCACCGTGGCGCTGCAAGCGGTAGCATAGATGGCGTTGACTCTCCCGTACGAACTCAACGAATTCCGACAAGTACTATTTATTTGCGATGTTAATTCTTCGTGCGCGGCATGAAATTCCGAAATTCTACCAGAGGCCTCGGTTCTTGCCGCTATAATCGTTTCGGCAACTAGGTGTGCAAATAGAAATGCGCCAGCCCGATGGATTACGTGCCTCACGTATTTTTCTGCATGACTCAACGAAACTCTCGCGTAATGGAGTTTTGTTGCGTTTAAAACAAAATAGTTTATCACACGCAGCGACATAAATCTACTGTTATGACAGTGTGCCAGTGTACCTAACCTATACTATGTAACTGCATAACTAAATTCTCCAGCAACAAAGTAAGCGGACTTTTTATTCCATTTTGTACTAGGGTAACGGTAAGTACGAAACGACGTTTTTTTCCTCTTTTTTTTTGTTAAATTTGTATTCCCTTATCGTCTCCACTTCCGCTTTATATCTTTCTCTATAATTATACTTTTTATAGGAAAGTAATCTGACACATGTCAGAAAACTTGTTTCTTTTATCCGACTTTGGGAATTTCTTATCTAGCGGATGAGCGAGTGCACAGTATTATTTACGTAAGTTACGTTTTTGGTGAATCTTGGATAACATTGTTCTTATAATAACAAATCAAGTTCCCTCACTGTCAGAATATTTTTATCGAATTTTTTAATTATCGTTTCGCTGAAAAGGAAATTTGGCCAAACACTCTTTTCGTTCAATCAAATGCTTTTGGATTACTGTCGTGAATGTCGATTTCCGCGCTCTTATAAGATTTCTCAGTGAATTAAGAAATTTCATAAATATCCACAAAAACTTTTCACGATTTTTATTACCCTCGTAATTATACCCCTCTGATTTTAGCTCTCGGGATTTTCCATAATGATTTTCTGGTATGCGCTATGGCGACAGCACATTAAACACGCTATAATAAAGCAAACTCGATTGGTATTATACAAAATTTGCATTTTTATAAATATAATCAAAACTTTCGCGTCTACATCTTCTTAGAGATAGGAATTACGGAAAAGAAGCAACTGTGTTTATCCCGTGTTATCTTGTGAGAAATTATTCAAATATTAATTTATTATACAATTAGTTTCATAGAGGAGTGAATGGCGATAACGTAACCGTAAAGGTTTTGTCTGTTTTATCTCTTGTCGGCTCTCTCGATGAGAAAATCTACAAAAACCCATGGACTTTCTAACGTTGCCTACACGAGACTCAACATTTTCGAACGTTTCGCGCGTCCGGTGACAGGTGCCAATAAGCGACATATAAATGTTTGCAAATGAGTCATATAAAAAAAATAAGACAAAATCGTACAGAATAAAGAAAAACTTTTATTTTCTCTACAAATGATGCAACAGTGACAAAATAATAAATAACTCAAAATCACCCAAAAATAATAAAGAATTGTTGATAACCAATCATCGATTATCATCCCCAAATCATCAAACCCAATAAATAAATCTGCTAAAATTATCGATCCAAAACCTTCTCCCGTCAGAACTGTGTCCATAATGAATTTAAAAAATCATAAACGTATCTAGACACAGAATTCCAATATAACAGCAAGAAAATAAACGACTTTCCCTAGTAAACTATTAAGAAATATATATGATTGAAATAAAGATCCAGGAGAAACGGAGAAACGAAGTGTCGATGTCCAAGTCCAAATGACGAAAAATTGTGAGTGAAATATCAAAGGTATGCCGTGACTCATTGATTAAGAAATACAAATCAATCGGATAATTAAAAATTACTAGACAAGCCTTACTCTACTCATATTTCAATCATTTTATTAAGATCCAAAGAATTTTCAATAAGAAATCAATCGTCACCGATTCATAATTACAAATCATTTTGACAATACCTATTACAAGCTATTAAGCAAACGATCATCGACCGAGAAAGAATCGACACTGAACTTCGCAATTTTCAAAGAAAGTGCCCCGGGGGACACTTTTTCCCCTTCAACTTACGTTACACAGACAATTGGCAACCAACCTTAATTATCGACTCCCAAAGAATTCCTCCTAGCAGTAAAAAAAAAGTTACCCAATTACATTGTAGATTAGCCTTAATTGTATTACCGCATCGAATTATCTATACGCTTCGAGAATTCAGCTTCGCTGCTCCACTATATATATACCGTGCATGGACTATATACCTAGACTACAAACAAAGAGAATTCTCATGAGAGCGTATAATCAACATCTCTATATCTATACATACCTATAAGATGTATTCGAGTAAGTCTCATGAAACTGGGTGGTCGGTAGTTCGTACCTCGGCCAAGTCCTTGCACTTTAAGTGTTAAACCAGGCGTATGCACTATAGGAATGCATTCCCTTGCTGCAGTCCGGCTGTCCTTCGACCAATGGTACCCAAGAATAATTCCAGGATGGATAGCCACTTTGAACCAGAGACTTAACGAATCTCAATTATCATTAGCCGTAAATAATTTCATAGGTTATAAAATCTGTATGACTATTTACTCGCTATATTCGCTACTGTGCTAATGAATTCATCAATCTCGTACCTAATGACTAATTTACATGATCATACGAGACATTAATTGAAGTCGTCAAACCCAGATGCAATCATTAAGTCACCCATAGATTCTGTGCAACACGTGTAACTCACGTCACAAACCGAAGGGGGATCAGGTCACGTGTTAAAATTATGGAATAAAAATTCAACCTGGTCCCATTCACAAACATATATCCGGTACAGATAAGATCATTGAATGGTAGACAATATTGAATATTCTTAAACGTGGGCTTTTGTTTGTCATTTATATCCGCATTGATTTATTAATTATCCATGAATCGTCGATATTTCCTACTTCCTGGACCGTATTCGGATTTTCCTTGAATTTCATTAATTAGATTTGATTTTCTAACCTGTCTATTTGATTAAACGATCCTTTGTTATCTTTAATTTTATAAGGGTCTGGTATGGGTCTGTCACGTGAGTCCCATTCGTATTCACCCTGAGGGCATTGGCGAGACAAGTCCGAGGGTCAGCAGGGTCCCGGAGGCTCAACAATGGCTGCTATCAAATGTCAAGGTCACGAGGCCATTGAAACGAATAGTCGGCAGGGCGCGGTCCGTTAGCGTCCATAAGGAACAGATCTTACCTTACCAGGGTGGTTCGAAAGAAGGGGAATTATTCTTAGGGGCTAGAAGGTGGGACCAATCGAGTAGAGGGGCCAGTGAGACTGAGGGGCACGGAGTAGAAACGGCGGACCACTATAAGAGGTACTGTCACCGTACCCCAGGAACATAAACGAACCCTGGTGCAAAGAGAACGGAGCACATAGCGAGTACTGGTTCTCTCAGCAGCGCTAATCTAACAACACACAACATGAATCGTCTGGTGAGTCTTGTACAGAGTTGCGATATCCTTGTTGAACTTAATCTGTGCCATTCTTATCGGAATAATCCATATGTATAAATAAAGACTGAATAGAGGATACAATGATATAAATAAAATGAGGGATGAGGAGGGGGGGTCCTGATCGAGACATATTGATTCTACTATCATTGTTATTGGGAGAAAAATGAAAAAATTTTAAAAACGTAAAAAGATTTAGTATATTTAATCTTGAAGAATGTAAATGATCAATTATGGCTGATAAAAACAAATATAGGGAAAATTGATGAATGAAATTTGATGCAGCTGGTAGTACTATTGAGTCCAGGGTTACTTTCTAGTGAGGCCATAATTCTACTACCCGCGTAATCATATTGAAATGTCGTGTTATCTTGTCAGACAAAGGATTGGCTTCAAGTTTGTAGAAGGAATCGAAATCAGGAGTTCTATCAAAGTTGTTATACGTTTAACAGTCATCGGGCGGTGGTTTGGTGTTATCAGAGATCGAACAAGTGGGCAGTAGGTAACGTCTAGACGACCATTTACGGTCAGTCTTTAAGGTGACTCAATAAGAAACGTTGGTCCTGGTCGCCTTGAGGTGTCACGCAACTTTGAGACTGTCCCCGAGACTGTGGAAAAATAGGAATTCAGATCGATTATGTAATTTATGATATACCACGTAGTCAAAATGTGGAAGGTCACGAATTCAAAAAGTACTAATAAACCAAAGTGCCACCACTAAAATTCCAATGAACGTACGTCCAATTTGCTCCGTTTCGCAATGGGCCAGATATGTTTATTTAAAAACATTTTTTTTATTGTAATCCATAGATCATTGTCCTGGCCCTCGTGGCAGCGTCCAAGGCCGGATATTTGGGTTCCCCCTCGGCTCATCCCTCTGCCGGATACGCCGAACCTTCGGGTCCAATTCATCAGCAACAAAGATTTGGCCCTCCGGCGCCAGTCGGTCAAGACGGAAATGTAATAGACACACCGGAAGTTGCTCAGGCGAAGGCCGCCCACTTTGCGGAATTCGCGAGGGCCGCCGCACGCGCTGCCGAGGAGAAGGCGCAGCAGAACGCATACGCACCCCAGGGCCATGGACCCAGCTCTGGCTACTCTGCACCTTCCAGCTACTCCGCTCCCTCTGGCTACTCTGCTCCCTCTAGCTACTCTGCTCCTTCTTACGCATCCCCTAGCCCTGCTCCCTATGCTCGTCAAGGATATGCTGCTCCTGCTTCAGCACACTCCCCGATCTATGCACCCTCTAATTCCGCCCCTGCTCACGTCTCTGCACCAGTCTACTCCGCACCTCAGCAGCAGTACCAACCTCAGGGTAGTTACTCTTCTCCCAAGAGCTACAATGCTCCTGGCTCCAAGGCACCCTTCATACCTGCACCCCTTGCTGAAGACGGTACTGTAATTGATACTCCTGAAGTTGCTGCCCTCAAGGCTTCCCGTCTTGCTGAACTTGCTGAGGCTGAGGCTCGCGCTTATAAATACGGAGGATCCGAAGAATACTCTGGTCAGGGTCAAGGTAGGTAGTATCTAAACTCTATATGCATCTTCAGGATATGAGGTACTAGGATGATACGTTGGTGGGATGATACCTGAAAGATTAGCTGGGTCAGGATCAAACGAAGTATATATATGCATAATGAGTTCTGGTTCTCAGACTTGTTCTTAAGAACTACCGATTACTTTATTACTCAAGGAAAGAAACCGGTTAGGTCTTTCAGAGTCAAGTAAGAGAACCTGAACATGATTTATCTGGTGAGACCTTCGATGAGACTTTATAGTAAGCTTGATTACCTATTAGAGTCCAAATTAATTACCACACGTTATCTAGCCACATGTCCATCTCGATCTGTTTTTACTGATTTTTTCCTGCTTGTAAAATTGTTAATTTATTCTTTTTTTTTCTTTCAGCTTATGACGCTCCCCAGGCTCATGCTCCTGCTCAGTACGTAAATTCTGCACCAGCCCAGTACGGCCCATCGGCGCCAGCTGCTCGTAGCTACTCTGCCCCCAATGTTGGTGCCTATGGTGGCGCACCTCAGAATTACGGTAGCCCTGCTCAACTCGCTGAGAAGTCGTATCAACCTTCTCCAGCTTACCAGCCTCATAATTTTCAAGCTCAGCCTCATTGGTAGGAAGCTACTGAGCTGACCTCCTGACCTACGATTTGGAACCTTTGTAAATAAAATAGGACAATAAATTGTTTTCTACAAATATCATCAATCTTACATCATAATCGATTTTACTGATACTACAAGTCAATCACGGTTCATTCACTTACAACTAATAGTCGAACAAATTTCTTCCAACAATGCACTTTAATGAAATTTCAAATGATTTCAAAATGATGATTGACCCCAACTAGTCAGCCAAACCCATTAGTCATTATTTGTTCTCTATAATCATTATTACAAAACGAGAAAAATTTATCAAATATCAGTCAAATTAATTAATTCTTCATAATTAAACTAAATCGGTCTAATCCTAAGTTTTAATTACAACAAAGAAATATTCAGAACAACATACCAATACAGTCTCTACTTGTTACGTATCAGTATATTCTTAATAAGTGACCAAAAGAATGAGAAACAATCGGTACCAATCAAACCAAGTGATCTATCAAGATCTATGGACCCTGCTACCGATCAAAACTCTAGTTACACAACCACTGACAGAATACAAGATTTTCTATTAATTTTTTTCTCCTCCCACTTCATTCTCTTTCTTCGTATTTAATCCACGCTCACTCAAAGTTACTACAAAAGACCGATTAACCATTTGCCACCAAGAAAAGGTTAGTTTACACAAGATTTATGTAACCGCGTGGTCCGCGCCTATATAAATAGATCTCCGTCAGTCTGTCAATCTCTGTCGCCAGTAGATCATAGAAACCAGCATTGTTCGCTACATTTTTCCTAGTGACTAAACCGCGCATGCGCGCGTCTAGGTACAAACCAAATCCAACAGTCTCACTGTACTATAGTAACAGTCATAAACCACAAGTTAGCCTATATCCGATTTTACCGGTGATTGCGGCAAGTTGTAACTCAAGAGATCACAATGGTCACCAGACGTTTTCACCACGTACAGCACGGTACGGTGTAGTTTATCAAGATTTCCCATTGCAGTATTAAAGGATAGATCGGTGACCGGAAGTTCCTATGACAATGATCCAAGAATTATTTCCCGAGTGACGAAAATTCCTACTGATTGGTAAAGATTAATAAAACGAAAATATATGTGGATTAAATTTTCTCACTTAATTATACTAGATATATATTTACTTTTACTTGCACGTGTCCAATTCTTTGGGTTAAACATAATCAAACTGAGGGATCAATCTTACGTCATAGGTCAAATAAGCCAACGTGAGAAGAAATCCGGAGAACGGAACAGTACCAATCCGAGTCATTGGGTGCAGATGAAATTGCTCTGTTGGAAAGGTCAGAAACTGCAAGAAGTGCATGTGCATCTGTGCACTTATTTTTTTATCTGTGTACGGTAATGCCTAAGTGAGATTTCAATATCGATCCTAACCTATCATATTGATCATTGATCTTGAAAGACTCGTAGAAGCTACCCTACGGACGTCGGGACGCTTTATGTCTTTTTACCTTTGTTTTTACTGATTTCACTTTTTTATCTCTGCGGACGCGCATCTTAAATTTTAAATAATCGCAGCTGTCTTACGGATTACATATTGAGTTACAGAGCCTCGTTGCGCAATTTTACTGTCAACGCGATCGGTCAATTGGCTTTAAATCAGATATGTGTTAACTCGGCCGGTAAGACAGTGCAGTGACAGTGACATTAATATAGATCGTTTTATCTTGACAACTTCAGGACGATACTTCAGCGATCAACCTTTTTTTGACTTTTTAATAATGTCAGCATACTCTTTTTTTCATAGTTTTTCGAATAAGTATTATTCAATCGGAATTATGGGTTTCAAAGAACGATTGATTATTAACAAATATTGATTTTGGGATTTTTGTGAAAATTTTTTATCTACGCCTTGATTTTGATTAATTAATGAAAAGTGCAGTCGTACGTGAAAACAAGACGTTCGATTTCATCGAAAAATTATTCGTTAAAAAATTCACGTCGGACATTTACGTCATGGATCGCTTAGCACGCGTGCCAGTGTGTCGTAATTCGTATAAGTTGGTAAGAAAGCCGAGAAATTGCGTCAAAATGCGTTCACGCACCATGACCCCCCCGTAGTCACGATCGACTGCTACTCTAATTCCTTGATCTTCTGTCTACTTTTTTAGAATTTATTTTCACTCTAGTTTTATTTTCTTGTTCCTCTTCTTTCATTTCGTGACCTAGCTTCTCTTTTTCTTGAACACTTAATAACGTAGCGCCCCGATGAATCGGTGCGTATGTGTATATGCATATTGTCGTCATTAAAAATTTCCTTTGATTTCGTAAAATCTCGCATTAGCATTTATATCCCTCGAATTAACATTGGTATCTAATGATCTTTATGAAATTCTAACATGACTTCGTAACAAAAAAATGTAGCAAATAATAGCGGTAATTAATTAAATATGCATTTCTCAAGAGTAAGCCCAAGCAGAGTTCTCATAAATATTTCATTATAAAATTGTTAATTTTTATTTTTTTACTTGTCTAACTTCTCGCGGGTAACATTGATCGTCGGTCATTCGAAACGCGAATGACACTCGCACTGTTGTCATCCACCTAATAAATGTCTTATAACATTACAACGGTGGTACCTCGCAAAAGCCAGAATCGCAGTAGAAAGAAAACCACCTTGAACGGCCGCCATGATATGCCTCTAGTCGTCCGTGAATCATACGTGTTTTGAGACCACATAAAAAAAATAATTTTACACTATCTAACGGTGCTCGTTGCACCGTTCCTTTGCGGTCGATCTGTAAACAAATATACATATATATACCTCAGAAAAAAAACGCAAGTATCAAATCGTATGCATAGTGCTCGAAGTCAGTAATAAGTTTTTCCATATTTTAGAATTTAAATCAGTAGACAAAATTTTAGTGAATAAAAAACTAACGATTTGACATAACCTCAAACTTAAACACGGTACGTGGTGTGGAAATATTCTCACGTCGAATTTACAGAGTTATCCCATGGATTATACGATTCGCCAAGAATACCCTGACCTTTCAATGTTTCTCACGGTCTCTCCCTTTGGGAAAAAGAATTTCATATCTTATGGAACCCTTGGCTCGCGAATTGGAAAGGTGGCAGAATGCTCTAGGATCTGGGCGAATATGTAATGCGAGACGACCGACGACGCCCCAACGCCCAACGTACAGAATCTTCGGCGCTCGCAGACGTCGCCCGTTGTACAAATTTCCCAAATGGTCGATAGATTTTACCTACAATTATTCTACACGGCACGTGCTCACTCAGTTATTAGTATACTGGACAATTAAAGTATTTTTCTGGGCGTGGCGGGAACCACACTGATGGGTGACGAGTGGTGCAAGACCCTATAAAAGCAGCGTTCTCCAGTTCTCCAGGCGCACTTCTACCCACAAGGTTTTCTCGTCGGTGGTGTCTCAGCAAAACGGCCATGAGGCTATTCGTAAGTGCGCCTTTACGAATGAAAAGTTCAATTTTTTCGAAATTATTATCGTGGGTGGAGTAAGTTGTCTTGCTCTTGAATCAAAGAAAACAAAAAAAGGATACAAGTTACACGTACATGACAAAAAATTAGTATGATAAATTAAAAATTATTCTTGCACATTGAGTAATTAAGAACGTGAAAGCACATAAATCTTCAGTGCTGACTAATAAGAGAAAATTTACTAAAAAATTGTAAATTATGCCTGATTTTTTTTTATTTGACGAAACACTAGTTTTTTACCTGAATTCATTATTTGAAAAAGTTCATATGTCGGCTATCTTTCAAATTTTATGTACATCTTGAAAAAAAATTGTAATAAAATAAAAATACGTTTTAGCATATCCATCATCATTGCTGTAATTCGCAGTGTATAATAATTATTACGTTTGATTTATATCCCATGCACACCGGTTATTAAACGCATTCACAATTGCACCAACGTAAAGCACCTGTCCATATTGAAACGCCTAGGGTATACCGTATTTTCACTCAACAAAATCATCTGTTATTCACGCAAAAGGAAATCAAGTGAAACTACATAAATATCTTGTCATTTCTCCATTTGTAGAACACTCGGGAGGACCGGCTTGTAAACTACTTAATAAAACTCAGTCTCACCAGAAATTCATTACCGATCGTGTACTTGATCACAAATAAATCGATTGAATATTTCCATAGATCATCCTGTCGCTCACGGCTGCATTGGCAGTAACAGAAGGAAAATACCAACTGGCCCACGTTTACGGCTATCAGGGACCAGCAGCGCCGTTGGCGCATGACGGAAGAGTCATCGATACACCGGAAGTGACACGGGCACGAGCTGCGCATCTTGCTGCGCACGCACAAGCTGCGGCTAGAGTCAGTCACAAATATGAACCTTATAACGAACTTTACCTGGAGGAAGATCCCTATGAGAGTTCATGGTCGAACCTTCCTGTTCCTCGTGGATATCACGGTCCGTTGGCACCACTGGCTCATGATGGCCGAGTCATCGACACACCTGAGGTATTAAAGATAAACATCATTTATAAATAAAGAAATCAACATTTTTTTTTACTTGTCAAGGTTCAACATGCCAAAGCTGCTCATCTAGCCGCCCACGCTAGAGAAGCTGCCAAAGCTGTACAATACGGATACGATAATGCTGTTTATCAGGAGCCTAGTGGACCCAGTGGACCATCTTACCAGAAATACTCACCACAAATACGCATAGCTTATGCGCATGCTGCCCCCGTTAGATATACAGGACCTCCCGCTCCTCTGGGCCACGACGGAAGAGTAATAGACACACCGGAAGTAGCTCATGCCAAAGCCGCTCATCTTCGAGCACATGCATATGCAACTGCCTTGATGACTGGTCAACATGGTCATCAAAATTATTACTGACTTAAGACATAATCTCATAAGAAGGCCAACCTATGAATGTTCGATTGACCCAGACTCGTTACAGAGTGAAGAATCAAAATAGCTACAATGCTATAGGAGTATAAGACTTGACTAATCATTCAAGAAATACCATAGAAAAACAAAACACTTATTACCTTCCCTAAGAGTCTCCTTTAATCAAAACCATTTTCGTTTCTACAAAATGACTCTCATTTCCACCAGCAAGATGTCTTCTCATCCATTATTTGTATGTATGCGACCGTGTCCTCAATAAATCATATATCGTACTCTAACCTCAAACTGTCAACCACTAAATATTCATCAAATTCATAAATTGCCTTTCTTCCCTCGGTAATCACACGGCGATTCACTCTTAGTTTCTAACCTCTCTTTGGACTCGTGTCACGCAGTTGATTTTCGTTCCATTGTGATCGCGTCATCGATTACGATGCATTCATTCCGGCAAACTGTGCCAGCTACGATGCTGCCTTGTAGATAGGTAGGTAACTAGGTACTTAGGTGGGTAGGTAGATACTCGAGTAGGCGTTGCCAATGAGAAATCGAAAGGAAGAGCACTCCCAGACAGTACTTTGACTACATGACGTAATAGAATGGAAAGAAGAATTCACGGCATTCACAAGAATTCACATTTTGCCAAGTAAAAGGCAAATGTGACTGTCAACAATAGATTCGTTTACACTGATCATATGGAACTTCTACGGTACTAATTATAATGCCAATTACACCGATTATGACATTGTACAATTATATACCGAACACGCTTATCTGCATACGTATGTATATAATACAGTCAAAATTATATACCCATGACACGAATCGAATCGACATCACGGAATAAATACCGGTGAAAATAAACACGTTGTATTGGAACTCTTAGTACTCGGTTTGGCCACCCCTTGCATATTGTCGCATTCTTCGTCAAGCATGGCCAATCACGTCCTTGCGCACCATTCAAGCTGTCGTCTGTCACGCAGAACGAGATTAGACTGGTTTGACTATGAGTTTGTGATAATGAATTATTATAGGATTGATATTCAAATGAATACGGACATATATAGTGACCTATGACCTGGTCAATGAAAATATTTTCTATAATAGAAAGGCGAGGTTAAAGGAGAGATTACTAAGAATATAATGTAAAGTGGAAATATCGTATAATAAATAAAGAGAACATTTCTGTCGGCAGCGTATTGAGCGGTTTATTTCATTTCTGATAAAATATATATTTTCCTTTGCGTATATCTGTATATATTTTATGCATTTTCTGTCTTCTATTATGGAAAGAAATGTGGAAATGCATTATGGAATAGGTTGGTATAACTATTCGACTTGTTATAGCGTGCTTATATAATATGGTATAAGTAAGGTAATTAGGTGGAGATCCATGAAATAAGATTTGATAGCTCATCGGTCGAGAATTGAAAATCAAGTAAAACTAGTTGGCACGTTATTATAGAGGGTGTATCAAAATTGATAATTTTAGGACAATCTGTGTAAGAAATTTAAAAATTTTTTCAGGTTTCCGTGTTGGGTCGATTGTTCGTTGCGTATGTGTGTGTGGTGGTATGCGTGACAGTGTTGTTAAAAATAGTATGTCGTTCATGGCCAACACGTGAAAAAGAAACTCGTTACATATTTAAGGGATAGCAAGAAAGAGTAATTCTTTATAAGATCAATTCTAGTCTTCCGTTAGAGGTAGATATGTGATATTTTATGATACGAAAGATCTAGATGAAGATCCAATTATATGATTAATTTCCGCAGATTAATATTCCTTAAGAACTCCTCGATCAATGGCTATGGTCGATTCAATCATTTAGTATTGATTGTGAGCAGGATTCCAGCCACCGTTCCAGCTTCCACCGTAACCGGAATTCCAGGATGCTGGACCAGGTTCAGCAGGTCCTGAGGGAACACGTTGGGCTTCTGCATTGTAAAGTGAGAAGTGCACTGCCTTTGCCTGCTGGACTTCCGGAGTATCAACTACACGACCATCCGGTCCAAGTGGAGCTGGTGGTCCACTGAAATAAAAATTTTGATATACAGGTAAGATAGAATTTTTTAATTTAATTTTGATATCGCATTATATATATTATCTAATTTTCGACCTGTAGTGAGGAATATAGTTAGCCGCAGCATAAGCACCATCGGGACCAGCATAACCTCCTGCGGGACCAGGACCACCATAACCACCAGGTGCCTTAGGAGCTCGAGCATTAGCCTCTGCCAAAGCTGCCAGATGAGCAGATTTCAACTGAGCGACTTCCGGTGTGTCTACCACTCGTCCATCCGGTCCCAGAGGAGCAGGTGGACCACCAGGATGACCCCCATAAGCTGCAGGTCCACCATACCATTGTGGAGCCCCTAAGGCCACGCTAAGGACAGCAGCTAATATGATCTATGGATAAATGAATAATACATGTCGATAATAATAACCATAAAAGCATTGATATATAACAATATATATTATCAATAATAAAAGTACAACCAACTCAATATTTAATTTTAAAAAATTATTAAATTCCATCATAAAATTCTTACACAATATATCTATATCGATAATAAATGTCACATAAAATCTTGCTAATAATTTAACAAGTGAAAGTCTCATAATATTTTCTCCTACGTTACAACAAGTCTCTACAAAGCACCCTAAAGCACTTTCACTTCACAATTTCCGGTAACGAAGATTATGATGGCACCCATTACTCACAAGTGCGTTCATGTCGCTCTGTCAGGTCTATGACGATCCTGGATTATGGTAGCTGATCTTACAGTGATCCTGATCTTGTTGCACGTTGGTACTGCATGTCTCTTAGTGCAGCGGATCGTCCAATTTATAGGTTGGCTTCTATCGCCAGGATTACCCCACCCCATCGCCACCACACCCAAGAAAATGCTCTCTTTATGCCCTGCCCTATAACATTTATGTATAATGCAAGTCTACCGGAGTGCCTGTCTTTAATGCTTTGTAATAGCAACCATCGATTCTCAATAGGTGTACCAGTATGTACGTAGCATTGATTAACATTGACATTTCCATCTTGATAATAATTAATACATCGTCTATCCGTTACCATCTAATACAGGAAGTCACCCTGCTGATGATTAGGAATGCAGACTAGATTCATGGTCCATATTAAGAATAATCACTACAAAAAGAAATCCGTGTCAACCATTCAAAATAGACGCTGACTAATACAATTTCTTTAAACGGAGTCATTACTTGTCATTAAGATCTAATTGATACATCATGAAGATCATTGCTAATGACTGTTATAAGTTTTATTTTTTTCTTCTCATCAGGATATACCGGTATCATTTCGAATCATCCAGCCTGTACGAGGTCGTTCTATATCGCTTTGTACTTGAGCCGTTCTTCCTACATTTTATCATGGATTTCCGTACGCCCGTTAAATATGAAATAATTCTAAGCGCCGTTAGACTATTCCATTCATGGTTAGGACCTTGACGGGTGCTGCTTTGTAGCAGGAAAATTACTGATCTCCAACATGATCCAGACAAATTAGCACGATCTTGTGCTAAATGGATTCATACATGTGATTGGATGCATTGTAGTAAAAGTAAACGAACGTGTTTTACTAGTCTGATATAGATATCTAATGATTCTTAATGGGTTATAGGATCAAAGTCAGTCCTGTACTTGAATGGATCATAAATAAAGTAACGGAAGCTGATAGAAGAAGAAGTTGATCTAGAAAAATCTTCGATGATAGAAACAAAACAGTACAGTATTTAAAACTAGCAAGTGTAACTAGTTAGTAACAATGGTTATGTAGAACTATAGTAACTCGACGTCCTGGTTCAGCGACCAGGTCGCGTGTCTTGCTGATATACCGTGAGCACAGTGCGTATCGTGCACGTTCACAATGAACGAAAGGTGATAAGACAATTTTTAATCGACGATCCGGGCAATGTTGCAAACAGATCTTGACAATACTTTATATAGACTTGAAAAATTATCCCTTTAACTAGGTTTATCAGTCAACGCGCACCTGTATCGGTTAGTCGTATCACGAAAGAATGATAATGTCCTTTCAGGGCCGAGTCTGAAGTAATGGATCTAAAAACGATCTAGAAAGGTCCTCTATCTCCTGTATCTAGATATGTTAAAGGAATTGCTTACGTGGTACGAAGGTCGATCAATACACGGAGAATGGGTATTATCTTTTTGTACAATTTATTGAAACTTTATGGTAGAAATAAGCGTAGAACATGTGACAGCCATCATATCATCATACCAAGAATCACCAATGATGAAGACCATGACCACCATAATGGGCAGCCTTGGCGGATTCTTCAGCGAGCACAGACAGATGAGCAGCCTTGGCATGAGCTACTTCAGGTGTGTCGACGACGCGGCCATCATGGGCAAGAGGTGCAGCAGGTCCATGGTAGCCATGAGGTGCAGCATAGCCATAACCAGGTCCACCGACTAGGACACCACCATGGGAATGCTCAGGAGCATAATGAGCATGAGCGGCAGCTTCAGCATGAGCAGCGAAATGGGCAGCCTTGGCATGGGCTACTTCGGGGGTATCGATGACGCGTCCATCATGGGCAAGTGGTGCAGCAGGTCCATGGTAGCCATGAGGTGCAGCATAACCATGAGCGGGTGCAGCTACAAAGATACCCTCTTCGTGACCATAGGCTGGGGAATAATGAGCGTGAGCAGCGGCCTCAGCGTGAGCAGCAAAATGAGCGGCTTTAGCATGAGCAACTTCCGGTGTGTCCACTACCCTTCCGTCATGGGCAAGGGGTGCGGCTGGACCATGGTAACCATGGGCTACCGGGACTAATCCATATCCATGTCCGTAGCTGGGACGAGCCAGACTCACTGCGACAAGGGATGAAAGGACAATCTGAAAATGATGAAAATTATTATTAATTAAATGATCAATTATCGTGCTTTATCGATTGATCTCTATAGATCTTTATACTAGATCTTCAATTACTGCCAGAATCGGACTCACCAGGAACTTCATATTTGCTGGTTCGGCTGGACCGTTTTCTCTGACTGTTTGGACAGAAGGGGCCCGTTTATATATAGGCAGAGGAAAAATACTACCAAGTGGTGGTGCACCGTTCACTTATCACTGGCACCCCACTGCAACGATACCAGTAGCGACTACCTTGGTACCATGGTGGTGGTTTCACATAGACCTGGATAACATTGACATTTCACATATTGTGAGGAATATTTGGTAATAGGCTACAAAGTGGTAATGGCTAACGAGGAAGCGAATGAGCAAGAGAGAAACATAGCATGGGTTGTGCATAAATACGAGAGAGACAGGGACAAAGGAATTCAAGGGAGAGATATAGAGAAAGAAAGAGAGAGAGTAAATACTAAAACTAGACAATACACTAAACCGAGTGAATTTAGATATTAGTAAGAACGCAATCATTGCGTCAATAACAAAACGTGAGCATTGTCGTCGTGAGATATCAGAGTCGCGTTATACAATGTCCAATAGAAAACATGGCGGCACCACTCTTTCGATCGGCATGCGTATTTCGATAATTGACCGATACAAGTTAGGGATTGAGTGTGTATATATATAATANNNTATATATATAGAGCAAGATAATATATTGATTGGAGAGATCTTACAAGACACACAGACACTTTCCTGAAAATTTCTAATTATCATTTTCTGCTAGATTGTAATATACCGATATCCAATCACGTGATAGATTTGAAATCAACGTGGTTAATGATGAAACGTTATAACTTTTCTTTTCTTTTTTCAATCATCTCTCTTACTACTTTTATTGATTTCTGTAATTTTTAATAAAAATTTCAAATAATTATTTTTGTATTTATTCTCGTTTTTTAACTTACCTAGCTAAGGAAGAATATCTCTCGCCATTCGCCATTCGAAGGGCATCAAAATTCCGTCACGCGTACGTGACGTCGCATAATGCCTCGCTATTATAAAATATAAATCACTTTTAATGAACTTGCATCGCAACGTTCGAGCATTTACGAAATAGAGAGGGGAAGCGTAGTAATAGAATCCTTAAGGAACGCTCGATTGCACTCGGCACTAATTAAGAGAAGTTCATTAAAGAATTTCCGATTTGTCCCTGACGGTATATAATTAAATCTTTAATAATTACAGTAATTTAGACATAATAGATAGCAAAAGATCACTGTCAGAAAAATTATTATAATTTAAAATGACCTCCATCATCCCTCTCAGTACTGAGAGACTATAGTCCATTCGTACAAGTACCGACCCTAGCCACACTTTTTGTTAACCTATCAAAGGCTATATCTTCCTGTATCTAGGGGAACCAGGAATTTTTTTGTATCTATTATACTTTGCCAGGAATGCATGAACAATTCACCTTCGACATTCAAACCCAATTAATCTTCAATGTACATAATGGTGGAGAGTGGTGAGTTAAAAAGAAATTTCCTTTTTCTGACAAGGGACCTTTGGATTTGGAACACAGTACTCTGTGGGCTTTCACGTTGATCCGTGAAATTTCAATTCCTAGCCGGGTCTCTACGTACTACTATTTACACTATACATACTTAGTACATATACCAAAGTCCTGGGGTAGTAAAGTGGGAGACCATATTGAGCAATTAATATGAACTCTTGTATATAAACGCTTGGTTCAACAGAATTATTACGCCAGACACCCAATCTCCGTACTCGACGAAATTCAGCATGAAGTTTCTTGTGAGTTTTGTCAGTTACCGGAATACACTTTATTACGATACAGAATTTTTTTAATTTATTCAATAAAAATATTAACGGTTGATAAAGTTATCAAATTTGATTAAACAAGGTTCTAATAATTTCTTCTGCAATATCTTGCTTCATCCTTTTATCAGTTATATTGCTCTTTGCTTTTAGGTGGTTCTAGCTTCAATGGCTGTGGTTGCCATGGCCAAGCCAGGATATTCTTATGGTCCAGCTGCTCATGGATACCATGGACCACCTGCACCCTTAGCGCATGATGGTCGCGTCGTGGACACTGATGAAGTGGCACATGCAAAAGCTGCACACTTAGCTGCTCACGCGGAAGCTGCATCCCAGGCGTCTCATGGTGGTTATGCTGATGATGGTTATGAATATGGACATGGTCAAGGTGATGGTCACGGTGGTGCCCACGGTTATTCCGTACCTGCAGAATACATCAATAAGGTTGCTCATGTTGGACACGGATACCATGGTCCTGCTGCACCTCTAGACCACACGGTATAATTTAAAAAATAATTGTTGCTGTCACTGAAAAACTTAAAATTAATAATTATCTACATCATTTATCAGTAACTATTGTTTATAATTAATTAATTTTTTGTAATACAGGGACGCGTCATCGACACCCCCGATGTTGCTCATGCCAAGGCTGCACATTTTGCGGCCCATTCCGAAGCTGCTGCTCATGCCCATTATGGACATGCCGCCGATGACGAAGATTATGGACATGGATACGCTGCAGCTGGACCTGCTGTCTATGAACATGCTGCATCCCATGGATATCATGGACCACCTGCTCCTCTTGCTCATGATGGCCGTGTTGTCGACACCCCTGAGGTTGCTCATGCCAAAACTGCACATTTAGCTGCACATGCTCACGCTGCAGCTCAGGCACCTCATAGTTACGGTGCTTATGAGGCCCATGGGCCAGCTGGTTACAAATGGTGAACCTAAACTCACTGACTTCTCATCGATCCCGCCATTGCAATATTTTTTAAAGTGTTACTTAGGTTTTAAGTTTATAAATAAATCATACTGACCCGTTACACCTGCTGTTTCTTATTGTTTATTGCTCATGGAATTCCTATTCCCTTTTCTTATTCGTCGAAAGTTGAATTGCCTCGTACATTATTATTGGAAGGAATAGAACGTGTTAGAAAGACAAGTAACGCAAATCGATTTTTATCATACATTCTGTTCAGTTTTCATATATTTAATCTATCACACATTCAGACATTAACTGGACAGAATGTATGTGAACATGAATTGCGTACACAGTTTAGCAATGCACTTAGGTCATTGTTGCAATACCATATAACCAATTGGATTGCAACTGAACTCGAACTGCACTCATATTCCTTCGTTCCTTTCCTTATGACTGCCTCCTCAAATGAGGAGATGTGCCAGAACTGCACTCATATTGTATTATAGTTCCTTGAATGTCCTATGAATGTGACAAGATGTACGACTGCAGTATGTTTTCATATTGACATCGTTATGTGACAACGCACGCTTGGCTACAGTCGAGACGTGACATCGAACTCCGACTTTGACAGATGGAATATAACCTATTTTTGATATTTTCCCGAATGCAGTCCAACTATGAAAATAAATATCTCATCTCGACAAAAAAATTCTACTAAACTTAAATTGACCATTTCTTTAAAATAATCATAATAATGCTAAATTTACTACATATTATTGTATTTTTCTCGTTAAGTAATTTGGATTCTAATATTACGGTCTAACTGCGTCTAGAATTTCATAGTACGTGGCAGCATCCTGTACTTTATTGCTATTTGATAATTAATAATGAAGTTTCGATTCTTGAAACTGATTTTTCTATTCGTTATTGGGGATGCTCTGATCATTTCTAAAATTTCGCTTGAAAGCGACTATTTATATTTCATAAGAAATTAACTTACGATTTGCAACAAGGCGACTTACAACGCAACGACAACAAGTCGCAACACGTGCCCACAAACGATTGAGAATCAGAGGTTAACCACAAGCAATAGAAAATTCCAAAACTTCCCGGCACGTCGATAATTTCGTGATAATTTCGCAGGCGACAGCGTTCAACTGTCGCAAATGTAATGTCATGCATGATTGGCACGTCGGTATGGCAGATTGCGATAAGACGCAAGAAAAATTCCGAAACAGTAACTCATCATAAAGAGTAAATAATTCATGGTCGTTCTTATAATTTTATTAATAGAAAATTCAAGCTCATTCAAATTGAATATTACAATAGACACCACTGGAGTCATAATATGATTATCAGAATTTTCATTATTTTATTCATTGACCTTTTCCATAGGATCACTTATAGGTTATGAAATAAAAAGATTTTTCTTTAAATCACTTACCAAACAGTATCGTTGGTGTGGTTCATGACATAATAAATAATCGACAGGATACAATAGACATTCTTTAGTGATATCCGCCTCTGGACTGACACATAACAAGAGACACACCTTTGTCGCCAATGTTTTTACATTCATCAATAAACCAAGTAGTAGTACCGTCTCCATTGTCATACGTCCAAAATAATTTAAGGCAATTTAAATTTTAAAATGTATTAAAAGAAAAGAAAATAAACTCAGGACATATATGCAACACCGTATTCACGAGTATAGTTTTCCCAAGTTAAAAGAAATTGTCTGACACAGATTGCATCTTACGAAAACATACGGTCGACCACGACTTTCGACGATTGGATTTATCACCATGAAATTTCCCCACTCACGTAAATTGAAATAGATATTCATCTATATACCTAGGTACATATTTCATATACGTGTACATGAATTAACACAGCAAATAAGTAGGTGGATAAATAAGTAGGCAGGTACACCACTTTTCTTCCGAGTCAATTTTATCATTTAAAAAAAAAACTTTAGGAATTTCACGGTATAATTTCGATGACTTGCAAACACTCAGAGCAATGCGAGCAATCAGTTTCTTTTACTTTCTTTTTTAGCGTCAAGATCGGTCTAAGCCGAGAAACAAAGGACCTTGTGAGACCTTCCCCGAAGTAAGATACGCCATCTTAGTTACTTGAACTAGACTGTTAAAAATGTTCGTAAATTTACTATACAAAACTGCATGAAATTTACGACATAGGTATATGAAATTCATATTAATATACTTTTGTCGTAAATTCGACAATATTATACGAATTGTATGACACCACAATTTGAAAATTAAAATACGTGTATATTATTCGACAACTAAATTAATTGTACATGAAAATAAATATACAGTTTCGTAAATTCTATATACGAATTGCGTGTATTTTAAACGCGTCTGTCAGATTTCTTAGATTTCAGTCACTGGATTTGAAAAATAAAACAACAGCGTATCTGAGGGAGGTTAATATCCCAAAGCGTATCAATTAGCCGGTAATTGAATTACTATTCGACAAAAACTGTATTTATGGCAGTCAAAATTATGCTATCGGTATCACAATCTGCAGGAGTGTACAAAGTCGATAACAGGGCCGTTTACCTTACCTTACAATTGATAGACCGGTATTCTGAATTCGATGTAGAATTTTTTTAAATAAACGCTCAAATATACAGTATCCTTAAAATAATATTGGAGAAGTAAGCATACAACAAATAATATACAGATCGCGAGAAAAAAGATTTACTCGTATATAACTTTTTATGCACATTGGTTGCAACAATAACAAAGAGTGTCCGAAATCCAAACACATTATGTTATTATTTTCAAAGGTGTCGTTTTCCAAAAACGTATATACATGTATGAGGTTGGATATACGTTTTTATGTATATGCATTCTGAATAATATTATATGTGTGTATATATATACAATTTAAAGAAGAATTTCGGCGGTTGCCGCTGTTGCTGTTATGCGGAAATGCTTGGCGTCCTTGACAGTCAACTGACGTAAGAATGGGAGAATAGAGAGAAAGAGAGAGAGAGAGAGCGATCCGAAGTTGAGATATAAATAAGAGCAAACTGGTAACAACAAGATTTGATTGGATTGGTGAACCAGAATGGAAACGATACACGTATACACGCATCTTTGGTATATAAATATAAAAAAACCGTGTTAAGGATCTACTGGATCAGGATCCGAAAGATCTTCCTGAGTTTCCACCAGGAACATATTGTTACCTGATACATTACTGTTATTTTGAGAATGACAAATCAGCTCGCAGAAAATCGCGTAATATTATGCATACCAATTTGACAAGAAAGAATAGTCTTTGATATATACGTTTGAAAAATTGGGTTTTCCCGCGCTTTGATATCACGTCTAGGAATATTGTTTTTAGTCTGATTGTACTTAAGTGATATTTTGAATTCGAGGTAACAGGGTCAATGATTCGTAAGATGTTATCAGAATGTTTTAATGAACTTTCCAATTAATTAAACTTCATGTACCAGGTTGATTAAATAATCCATAGGAATTTCTGGTAAGACAATGAAATTACTACATAACTGATATAAATATTAATAATGGTTAAAACTTTTATGATTATCGCTAAGCACGTGTAATTATCGAGAAACTGATGCTGCGACTAATCAAGATGAATTCCACCGACCCACGCAATGAATATGCGCCCACATATGTTAACGCTAAAGGTCTCTAAACCGATCCATAGATCTTTCAACAGTGCGACGATCTATCGTGAATATTTGACTGATTAATATTATATCACCTCCTAACTATATATACATTACGAAGATACATGATTCTCCATAAAAAAACTGAGTATGGAAAATCCTAAAAATAACATTAATCGACCGATGAATCCCTAGATCATTAAATGAACCTGTTCATAGAATACTAAAAACGCAGTGACTCATTTTTTCATAATAATATAGAAAACAAAATTATTTCCTATAATTTTTAGAATACGTTATGTATACATATGTCGATATAAGCTATGTCGTAATGTAATTTTTCTGAAGAGGGATATAAAAAGGCTGAAAAAACTAAAAAGAGACATGACATAGAGAGAGAAAGAAAAAATTATTTAAGAAAACTCCAACTCCTTTACCGCACCGTAAAACGGCGGAATTGCACGCGTGAATGCAAACGTCCGTGCGTGCGTAACGGACGTATATGTTCTACGACGAAGATAGAATAGAAAAATAAAATGAACATATCCATTGCCGTCGTGTTTTTCATTACTTTTGACATTAGATAAGTTTCGCGTTGAAATATCTAGTATGAATAATAATTACCAGAAAAATAATAAATTACATGTGTAATAAACGGCTAATAAACGTCATTTGAATTGGGCACGAGTCCCCGCGAAAATTCCGTAACTCACTAGAGCCATGCATAGTTATTAATAGTCGACATTATCTGGCGGCATTCGCCTCGGGCTTCGCTAAATTAACTACAATTTCGTCCGTGGCTTCTGTTCGACTTGGTGCTAGTTAAAAAAAGTCGGGAATTCGATCCACATTATATTAATAGCGATCAATAGATACATAGATTCGATTCGGTTTATCTCATAGAGGAATTGAAGGACTCGAAGGATATATCATGATTCTAAGGACCTTGGTGATTAGTCTTGATGAAAGGAATTCTTTATTGCTACATAAGAAAATTAATACTTTTTCTTACCTTCGATGCTGAGGATCTGTGTTTCGTGTTTTTTCTTAATAATATAATTCACTTGCTTTTATTGCTTTTACTTTGCTTTTAGTTTTACGTAGGTTACGTTCGGTTCTTTGGAATTACGCAAAGGTATGCTCGGACTATCTATAGTCTGGATACTATGGAGAATGTACATATTTATCTTATTCTCTTTCATTATTCTTACAGTATGCATATAGATAGTTTTTAGTAGTAATAATAATATTACATTATTGTAGAAAATCCAATTGAATTTCTCTTGTTACCTTTTATCCTGTGGTGATAACTTTGAATGACGTCCTTGTAATATCCATGTAACAGACAAGAGTAGGGCCGATACACAACGCTACGGTTTCAGGCGATACCAAAAGTATGGCGCTAAATCGTAGCGGCGAGTCCGGGAGTTGGATTTTGTGATCATCGCCTCCGTCGATAATGCACATCCCGTCGTAGCCGAGCTGAACGTGATCACGAACCGTGTAGCTTGGCGGGCAGAGATTCTCCGCATCTTACCTCTGATTCCTAAAGCAATCCTTAGCAATCTCCCAAAATTTATGATAATCTCTATTATTTTTGGTTGAACTACCACCATCCTAAAACATTCGATTAATCACTAAAAAATATATTTACAAAGCTTGTGTAAAAATTTGAGACCGATCGGTTCAGCCGTTTCCGAGAAATCGTGCACACTGACTTTAAAAACCTAATTTGGAGAAAAACGCGTTTAAAGTTACAAGAGCATGTTATACATAGTACACATTTTTTTTCAACTTTCATTGAGTCGTCCATTCCAGGGCCAAAATTGTGTGTATATATACTGTAACACCTTTTCCCAGAATCCCTAAAACGAAGTGAAGGTTACTGGATCCGGATACAAGGAATATTTTCGCTCGTTCGATCAAATATCTTCGAACTCGTAACGATACACAAATCTGAGCGCCAGGCATTCAGTGATGCCGCGAGGGAAAGATAATGAAATACACCGAGATAGCGAGAAGAAACGAAGATCCGACTATAGTAGAACCGACGTATCGTGAAAGTCCAACTAGCTTAGTCCCAATGAGCACAGGATAGGGACGGGATAATTATGAAATAAAATCCGTAAGCCAGTTTTATGTAACCAAAACTCAACAATTTATTGCACCTGGCAACCAAAATATAATTAACAACAAAACCCGACAAAGGTTCGAAAACTACCAGAGGTAGTCTACTACTATTGTAACGCGTTACCCTTTTTCTTCCACAAGAAGATAACGCGTTACAATAAATCACATAGAAAATTAAAACGCATACAATATAAATATTATACATAAATTAAATATTATGAAAGCAGGATTAATGTATATTAATAAAAGTAATTACAGCCAACAATATGTAACGATATTCTTTGATCGAAAGTTTAACACTAATAAGAAATATCCTGGGTCCGTAACGTCTATTCCTTCCTCCAGAACGTCTGAACGTCAGCTTGACACATGCGCAGTAAGGGCGTCAAACGCTACTGCAAATCTCTACAAACATCTGCAATTTAAATTTACATTAGACAAAAACTCTTTCTAGGTAAGTATAACCAAAAATAATTCTATTGAAGCAAAAAGTAGTCAGTTTTTATGTATAGACACTATATAGGAACAGATTATTCAGTTTATTTGCATTCTATCATATCGCTGGATTCACACAGCGTAACTTGAGACGGTTCTGCGTATTTCTAAATGATCGAAGCGAATATTTTTAAGGGCTCACATATAACTGGGTAGATTGAAAAAATCGATTTTTCAAAATGGTGCTTATTTGAAACTCCTATATATAGATAGGATAGTTCTCTCTAGTACTCAATCTTGGGACCATAGTTCTGCTTGGAATTATTGTTGAATAACGCTGGAAGCTAGCACCGCATCGTTGCACTCCTTAACACAGGCAGGCATGAGGTGCTGGCTTTTGTCTTAGTAAGTCTTATCGAGCTTACACTGTGCACTCGAATTTAAGATTGAAAAAAGATATTTAGGCAATATCTAATGAGCGTCCTCGTTCTAAGGGTTGCACTGGGAACCAGCGATAAATTGCGGAGAATCTCAGCCTGCCAAGCTACACGTTCGTGATCACATTCAGACGGGATATGCATTATCAACGGAGGCGATGATCACAAAATCCAACTCCCGGACTTGCCGCTACGATTTAACGCTATACTTTTGGTATCGTCTAAAACCGTAACGTTGTGCATCTCCCCACTCATTTCCGAATGCAATATGTGTAACAACAGGATCGTACGATAGAAAACATAATCGAGAATTCGTCCTACAGGCAATCAACCTGTCAGAATTGTTTGACCTCGTTCACAACATAGATCGGTCCAATTTTGGTGGGGCTACACATAGAAAACTTCATATTCAATTAACGTTCACATAACTTATATGCATAGTTATGAATTTCATGGTCGTCTTGTGAATACGACCAGTTATGAGTGAAATATAAAAAAAAAGGTTTAAACTAAAATTATTTTAAATTTATTTAAAGAAATAGGATCTATAGTTGGGTAGAGAAAAAATAAACATTTTATTCAGTGACACGTAAATCTTTATAGAAACTTCATTGTTTTCGATTTGTCAAAAAAAACATATCGTACTCGTGGACCGACTATACTGTAGTATAGCAATGTCTAGAACATTTAGCAAAATAAATAATTCGATCGCTAAATAATAAATTATACGGTCAGGTAACGATTGATTTTTGGGTCTCGTGTAGGTACCCAAAAATCTATGTGTATATAAATGTAATAGTAAAGATCAAAGATCTGGCTCAATAATTCCATTTTGCCTGAGGCCCAACTTCTGACCTCGACATTCGGGAGCGGATAATTTCAAAGCATTGTTGGAGGCTGGAGTAAGAAGGATCCCGTTCGCCTGAGGTTCCTTGAGCCTCTGGGCTCCACTTCGTAATGTCAATGTCAGTTCTATACAAATAACACTTGCTACAGGGCGTGTCTTCCCCCAATTGAGAACTCCTGCCAGATTCACATATATAAAGGGGCACAATTCCACGGTACAGCATAACAGTCCACTTGTCAGCGAGTACTGGAAATCCAGCAGCGCTAACTAAATCTCAACCATGAAGGCTTTCGTAAGTAAAAATTAAGTAAAGTAGTAAACTGTGAAATTTTCGAAATTTCATAAGAAACGAACAGGAACAAAATTCTAAATCCAAGAAACAAATCTGTAATATACGCAGAATTGTATATAACTTTTGAGTATAATCCGCCGTGATGGATTTCGTTTTGAAAATCTTTATTTTCTTTTAGATCATTCTGTCCGCTCTTGCCGCCGTGGCTGTAGCCAGTCCTGGTTACCTGGCATCCGCTGTCGTGCCCTACCATGGTTACCATGCAGGTGCTCCCGTTGGTATAGATGGTCGCGTCGTAGACACCCCCGAGGTAGCTCATGCCAAGGCTGCTCATTTTGCCGCCTATGCCCATGAAGCTTCCAGGAATCTCCACGCTTACGCTCCAGCCCTTGCCTACGGTGCCGCCCCTGCAGTTGCTCATGGTTATGGTTATGGTGCCCACGCCTACGCCCCAGCTCTTGCCTATGGATATCACCATGCTGGTGCCCCCATCGGCCATGATGGACGCGTCGTAGACACCCCCGAGGTGGCTCACGCTAAGGCCGCCCACCTCGCCGCACATGCTCATGTATGTAGCAAATTACTACCCCTTACATAGAAATATCATCAATGAACTGCCTGTAGAATAGTTTGAGTATTATTTTCTTTTTTATATATATATTATTCTTTGATCTCTAGGAGGCTGCTAAGACCGGCTATGGTGTCCATGCCTATGGTGCCCCTGCTATTGCTTATGCTGCTGCTCCCATCTACGCTCATGGATACGCTCATGGTGCTCCCATCGGACATGATGGACGTGTTGTCGACACCCCTGAGGTCGCTCACGCCAAGGCCGCCCATCTTGCTGCTCATGCCCATGAAGCCGCCAAGACCGCCCATGCTGTTCACTACTGGTGAATGGGATGACTATATTACTCCAGGATTTTTAGCATGGCACTTGTTATATATGACCCCATAAGATTCAGATCGATTACCATTTCTACTGAGGATGCTACGTGGGGAAAGCCTTCGTGAATCTCCGTGGAACTGATATCACGAAATCCGATGTCACTTATACGGATTAAATAAATATTAAAGTGCAATACTTTACGAAATCTGTATATAAATATCGTGATTTATTCATTTAACCCATCCTGCACGGTACGTGAGTTTATAGTGAAGGAGAATTTCTTCATGTGGGATCGCAGTGGTCTTGCAGACGATTATACGAAATATTAATCGACGATGATTATTCGATAACGTAGATATAAGTGGTAAAATCTTGCATTAAGTACAAGTTCATATAAATTGGCATACATCATATAATTAATTCACAAATAAAATGGATTAAAGTTGCAGCCAACGTTTCCAATTGCGGTGGAGATTTAGTCGTAGATGGCAATTAAAAATATTCTTGTCAGTTCATACAACTAAATATATTTTCATAACGGATTAAGTTGTGAATTTCGTACATAACGAACATGATTAATGATTACAAGAAAGATACTTGAGGTAATTATTTTTATACAGAAGTCATCTTAATGATTCGGCTTTTCCAATTTCCAAGGACTTACGCGCCATTTCCAAAGCACCTTGTCTAGTTATATTTCCGCCTATAAATCGAACACTATGCACAAAAACGCAATTGTCTATACCGGAAACACTTGACAATTCCTCGTCGCGTAATCCACCCCATGCATTCGGTAGAAAAAGTCTGCGAATTAATGAGCAATATTTACAATTTGAATAACAAATAAAATATCAGAAACATTGCTAAACAAATACCTACCTAGCAATGAAGCTACCTTCGCACACTGGAACTGCCTGCACTCTATAAAACTTGTCTTTAAAGATTACATATTTTATTAAAGGATCTAACCCCAATTCTTTTTCTAATTCGAACAGATGCTCCTTCCACGGTACAGGTTCCGACAATTCAATTATTTCACCGCTTGGGTCAACCTGTAAAAAGGAGATTAGATTTTAGAAATTAATTTTTGCAAAGACCTGTCATACGGTTAGGATATCTATTAAAATGATTGTTGCAGAGTATATGTAGGATCATTCTTACAGCAGTGTAACTGTTTGACCTCGGTGCACAATGGCGAAGAGGTGATTGGGGAATAGAAATGCCTATTTATTATTTTTCTACAGCGACAATAGGAGAATGGTGGTGTTTCACTCACACCGTGATGAGTGAACGTGCTATTATATTCAGATTCCTATAAATGTCAGAGCAAGCATATAATGCATACGGGTAACAGTGTAAGATAAACTGGAGTTATGATCCAGTTTGACTTGAATATATTTGCAACGCTAATTTTAGTCTTAATAACACATATTCAAAAACGTCAGTAAAAATTACGAAAATAATCATTGAATTTTTTGCAAATTATTTAATTGCATTCGAGAAATATACTTCTAATCATGGAGTTAGAGTTTGTGTGTGCAATAAATAAAGAGATACATACGTCGAATCGCTTCATTACAGTTTCTCGTACTATAGCCCTTGCAGGCCACCATACTCTTGCTGTGTAGTTTACAAATTCTAAAAATTCTTCTCCAGCAAGTGCCATAGCTTTGTAAAACTGCTCATCAACATTTAAATCCTTACTGTTCCAATTCGGATTTAGTCTTGATACGCGAGCACTTAAATTCGTCACTATGCGATATCTAAAATAAACAATAAACAAATATGTCACTTTGATTTAATTAAATACGATTTGAACCATATTTAATATGTTCTGCATCCTTACTTTGGTTCTCCATCAAACATTGGAATACCATTGTCTATAGCATCAACTTCTTTAATTAATGTATCATAGACTTTCTTAAAAATATTGCTAATGTCCGTTTCATCGTTCACTTCAGGTATTAATTCCTTAATAATTTCAAAACCAAAATGGCAATAGATCAAACCAGCACTACTTAATTTAATAGTCCAATTATATCCTGGCTTATTAATCACTGTGCTTACAGATTCTTTAAAGTCTCTGCATAAAAAATTTAAGTGGTATTAATTGAATATTTAAGAGTATTTTAAAGCTTACTATGGTTATGACATCATATGAATTTAATAATATTATCATATGGACTATATGTACCTCATATGATGATCATATCGATGTTTGGAATGATCATACACTCCTCCAACATCAACTACAATATCACATGTATCCAAGATAGCCTGATCACGACTTCTGCAAAGAAAAATTACAAATACAGAATAGATACTAACAATAAATACAAACCTATATAAAAACATATGAGAAGAGATATGTATACCTGACTATGGTAGCATTTTTATATCGTGGCAGCTGCTTTAGCATAAAACAAGCCAGTGCTTCGTCACAATGGAAACAACCATCATGTGTACCAATTTTTATGTCTGATGACATGGTTCTAATATATCCTAATAAGCCCACAGTCCTGGGATAAGAAAACGCAGCGAAAATAGTAGGATTCTTTATAAAATTAGTACAAACTTTTCTCCAAACACCATACATTATTTGTATACATTAATAGATACCACCATGAAAATATAAATATTAATAAGTAATAAATAATATTTATTTAAATAAATTCTCACCAGTTTTGTATAACGGCCTAATATAAACTGATGTACCATACAATTTTAGGTTAAGTCAGCGTTCAACACGTTGTAGGAAGAACTTCTTTACCGATAATTCCATGGAGACTAGAGTAGCCTTCCATGATTTTTAATACAGAAAACTTGATTCACTTGGTTATTGACATTGATTGACATCATTGACGCTTTTGACATACATTCTTAATGACATGTGATAATGCTTAATGCTCATGTCAAAATTCTGTAAAAAAAAAGACATGATCGTGTGCATAATTCTTCAACAATGAACAATCCTGGTTTACTTCGTTAAAATACAAAGTAAATGTACAAATTCCAGAGTGTGACGGGTGTAATTTAAAATGGGCAATATGCTATGAGCAGTATACAGGTTATATATAACTGAAGAATTTTTTAGATTTAATAGAACATTTTGCAATACATTACAGAAAATTTAGTTAAATTGATATGAATTCACGAAAAACGATACCAATTATGTCAAAGGACATGGATGTTAAAGACAATGAAAGTAGAGCTTTAATCAAGGTAGTGGATCGTCCAACTTTTATATTAAAGACACGAGAAGGTGAAAGCAGAGCAGTTTCTCCAAGTCAACGTAATGGGACAAAGTAATGAAAGTTTTCCTTTATATCAATTAATACTTTACACAAAGTAATTGACTATTTTGTCTATTTCAGAAAAGAATTAGATTATCAATGCAGTCTGGGTGGAAAATCATCAGATTGTAAGCATTTAAATAATTACTTTTCATAAAAGTAAATAATACTGCATTGTCAATATATTATTTTAGCACGTACTATTGTATCAACATGCATAGAAATGACAAATTGTGTCAAATTTGTTGATGAGAATATGCAACTGTGTGAAAGTCCATTAGACTACTTATATGATCAACAGGATTTTTTGGTAGTTGGATGCATAGGAGCACAAGGTGTTGGCAAATCTACAGTGTTATCTCTTCTGACTTCTAATTACATGTCAGCATTTATGCACTTATAAAATATATTTTGAAGTTATCACAAATGATATAATATATTATTTTCAGGCCAGATATTTTTCCTGTCCAAAATTTATCACACCACGAAAATGGGTCTAACTGCACCAGTGGTATAGACTTTTATGTGACCAAAAACAGAGTCATATACTTAGATACTCAGCCCATATTATCTGGATTTCTTATGGATCATTCAGGATCATTTGATCAGAAGAAAGCATCTAACGACTTTGCCAGTTCAGAAAGCAATTTAGAATTACAGTCATTGCAATTCGCAGCTTTTTTATTCTCTGTTTGTCATGTTGTTATATTTGTCCAAGACTGGTTTGTCGACCCAAATTTAATTAGGTATTAATTATCATTGATATTAGAAGACTAAAAATTTGAACCTACTTGTTCCTCATTATCTGTAATTATCTTTTAATAATAATTTTTTCTTATTCAGATTTCTACAAACAGCTGAAATGCTGAAACCATCTTCAACTACTATGGATCAGGAGTATGTAGAGTATTACCCTCACTTATTGTTTCTGCATAATAAATCCGAACTGCAAGACTTTATGCCCAGTATGACAGAAACCATGAAGGTAAATGATCATAAATATTAAACTGAATTACTAAAATGCTAAAATTTTATATTTTTCTTAAGGAATTCTATAATAAAGTCTTTGCCACTTCACGGCTACAAACTCATAGTAGTCTTGACATGAGCTCATTCTCAGTTGAGGGACAATTAAATTTATTCCTTATTCCAAATATGACAACAGAAGGTAATATAATATTTTCACTTATAATAAGAAAGAGCGCTACAGTGTATATTAGAATTAAGGTTCTGCTTTTATTATTTAATATCACGATACTATTTCAGATGAACCATCGTTACGTGAAAATGAGACGAACCTTATTGAAAAATTAAGAATGAAAATACATGGAGTATCTCGAAATTCTATGACACCGACTGCTCTGACTGAGAAAAATTGGTATGTGCAAGATTACTTAAATAAATAAATTATTAGTTAGTTCATACTAAATGACAAGATAAATTTACATCAAGGTACCATTATGCATCAAAGGTCATGGACGCTATAAAGAAAAGTCATCTTTTCTCTGAATATGGAAGACTAATGCCATAGTAAACACAGTGCACCTTTTAGTAACGTTTTTAAAATCTGCTCACATAGGGAGATTTACAGAAAAATAAGCCGTTTTTTAATTCAGCCACTAAATTAATGAACAAAATGTAATGAAATTATTTAATTTTGAAAGAGTGACATGCGAATGACTCACATAAATATATTAGTTTTCCATCACAAAATAAGGTCTGCTGTATTTGGTAGTTTTTATTCGTCATCCCAGTCCAAGCGTAAATCAGTTCTATTTGTACGATCAGGTAAAGTATATAATTTAATACTCGCAAACGTTGCGCACCTGCTATATTCTGAGTTAATTATATGCAATCCGTCAATATGAATTTAATAAATTATGCTTCCCAGCATAGAACACTTGAATATCAGCAAATGAATTCCACATGTGCTTAAGAGCAGCTCATCCTCATATATATGAATTACTCTATTTTGCCCATTACAAAAGAAGATCCGAGCCCATCCATTATACACGTATTTTCACAAAATCTTAAGAGTAATCTTCCTGCTCGCTATCTGCCTGCTGCATAGATGCCATCTGTGCAACAGCTTGCAGCTGTTGCCACTGCTGCTGTTCAGCCACTGCTTGTTCTTCCCTAGCCTTTGCAAAGAGTTCTTGCTGTTGTCGCAAAAGTTCTTCTTCTGGAATTCCCAAATTCTCTAATCTGGTACTCTGTCGTCTTTTCTTCGCTGCCACAGCTTTACAGTCCCGTAACACAACCTCAGCCTCTGTACAATAATCAGCAAATCCAAGATTCTCCAAAGCCAGCAATACATGATCTGCATTTATAGTCTTTTTCTGCTGCTGGTTACAGATGTCATTTGCCTCCGAAGATACCAGATGAATGAACTCTGTACAGCAGTTCAAGATGAGTTCACGAGACTCATTTGCTACTCGCACATGCGGAAGTATCTCCTTGATTATTTTATTAATGGCTGCACGAGGTAAATTCAACTCGTCGTCATCTGTAGGTGACATCGCAGCCGAGGCCATTTGTTTCCTTTAATTTTGATATGAAGATTAGTAAAAACAAGCATTAATGAAAGTAAATTAATGCTATCATCAACGACAATATAGGTTATAATAAACCTCATTAAAAAAATATTACAATTCCATTCTCGCATATTACGTAGTATCGTTGAAGCATTTATGCTAACAGTTCTTTTTTACTCCATCTAATTAATTAAAATATTTTGGAGCAACGTTACCTTTACAGTATCCCACCAACAAAAATATGCTCAGCTGATTGTACGTAATAACGGTATGAATAAGGGTTGGATTTACAAATAAATTTTAAGTCTCCAGTCAGAACATGTACGATCCGAATAAAAGAAATTACACTCGAAGGGGAAAAGAGAAAAATGGAAAAAATTATTGTTATATATTAGATTAGACAGCACAGTAAGCTCACAATGGTTAGAATACAAATGTCTACGTTTCCCTAACCGACGCGCCTCGGCGTGGTAATTAAATAAACTACATACGATCTGTAAAAATTATAAATTATTTCTAAGCTTCCTTTCCTCACAATGTATCTATCATCAGTTATCAAATATTCGAAAATTCCTACAAACAAAGAGACAAGAAGAATTTAGAAATGATTAATCAATTAATCAGGTTGAAGTATTTTTTAATGTTGTACGTGATAGGTTGGTTCAGTTGAAGTCGTATATGCTGAAAAAAAAGAAAATGAAAAAAGAAAATCAAAAAAAATCCCACATTCGCCATATTGATGCTAACTGACGCTCACAGTGCCCAAAACGAACGAAATTTTGTCATTGATTCTAAGCGCTGTGAGGCCAACATGAACACTAAAAATTTGTGCTCATGAGCGTGAGCGCTCAAAGCGTGTTAGCGCCCAACACGAATGCACCCAATATCACTCTAATAAAATCACTTATACAACAATTCAAAAGATTTCAATATTACTTGCTAGACTTCAATTTCATTCCCATGGCGCGACCGTTTATCGAGATCAGTTGTAAATTCAAGAATCATTTTTGTATGTTACGCCATAAAAAGATCGACCTAATTATAAAATATATCTTACTGATTAGTAGTTTTGAAAGCATCGGACATTTATCTTTTTGTTATACCCACGTATAATGTAAAGCAAAAATAACCCGTTATACCCACATAGCACGTACGTCCCTTGGATGGATAAACGATATACACATATGTTATGGTTCTTGAACGTTTCAGGAACGTATGTATATCTTGTAGACGTCCAACAGTAATTTTGTGCTAGATGAGCCGTATATGAGATGAGCAGGCTGCTTGATAAATTCGATGCTCATAAATTGCCTTAAATATTTGATATCAAATGATAAAAAATTAATTTAACCAAACATAACCTAACCTAACACTTTCAAAAATTCAATACAAGTACTCATTTCAAAATGAATCTCATAAACTACAAAAATTTTAATGAAACCGAAATATCATTCTTATCAATTATCACGGTATTGGCGAGTCTTTTGTGCGGTAGTAGTTAAGTTATCAGATAAGATTTATCCAGATACGACGTAGTGGTCATTGCAGTAAACACGTAGCGCAATCTTAAAAGGATTTTATTTGAATTCTCTGTGCGCGAACAAAGTGAAATTACAATGCTATCAATCGGCTTTGATAACTGAGAAAGATTAAGGAAGCATAGTGATTTTAATATACTCAAAAACAATATATTCGCATAAATAAAAGAATAGTGTGACTATTAATCGGACTGATATATGTTGATACTGACGTTGATTAAAAATAATAATAACAATAAGGAATAAAGAGATGTCATATTATTCAAGTGAATTTTACATAACAACTGATGAAGTGATATTTCGTTATTTCGTGTGTATTACAATCACAAAAATGAATAATTGTTTTATGTAATTGATTTTCTTTAAAATGAGATGTCAGCGCAGATCAAAATTAACAGCTACACGACTCGCCTTCTGTTAATTATTACAATCATAAATGTTACGAAAATATTTGGTAAAAATATCACTGAATCCGTCGGTCCACCTCATGATCTGACAGTAACTGCGTTTGAAGATGTTATTCAGGTTGAAGACAATTCCACGTATGAGTTTTTAAAATTCAACGTTTCTTGGTTACCCCCAGAGAGGGGCAGGTTGCCATCTTCATACAGGTATTTTAATTGAGATTAATTTGTTTCAATAATCATTTTCTATTACTTAATATAAGCTCTTGCAGCGTTCTAATAACGACAGTCTCAAATGGCACCGAGGAAGAATCGGCAAAATGTCCCGAAGATTCTCTTTATTATACAACAAAGAACCGGAGTCAATTGAATGCACTACTTCCGGAAAATAGATTTATGTCGGTTGTACCAGAAATTAATATTATACCAACCTGTACATACAGGATACAGGTTCATGCGAATCCTAGGAAAAATCCCAAATTAAAATCACCAACGGTCGGGATAAACAATATTTATATGCTTTAAATTTTTTAAGCCAAAACATGTTGACAATTTGGGAATAAATTAGTCAAAAACGGAAACCGGATGTTACAGGTGATATACACAGTACCGGAATGCGTGGGACATCAATGTAGCTGCATCAATTCTAGTTTATGGTTACCGATTCCTACTGTATTTGTTGAGAGACAAGAGCATGATAATATATTGATTAAGTGGAATATCACTGTGAGAAATGCAAAGGTTACATTTTTCGTTATTAGGTATGTCATTCTGATAATTTATTATCTCATGCACGTTGTATCGATAAATCAGAGAGCCTGTTAATAATTTTCATAAAAATTATACTTCTTTTTCAGTATCGGAGTACCATTGCTTACGTCAAAAAATGGTCTACCTGTATATAATACTACACGAATAGCAAGAATCCCTGCAGAAATTAATTCTTTTGTATGGAGAGTGCAGAAATATGATAAATTTAATCATTTTGGCGGCAAAGTTACTGTGGCCGTAGAAGATGAACATGGCTGTATTGGAACAGAGGGAATATTTCATTTCAATTCAATGATAAATAGAGATGACGCAAAACAGATCATAATGAAGGTGAGTCTGATTTTATATTAAATCTCACATGAATTTTTGAATGAATACATTTACAGCTTTGGATACATGTAACTATTATAATAAAAAAGTAATTTGGTGTTGTATTACAGTGGATCGCCATCACTGTGCTACTTGCCATCAGTACAATAATTTTTGGAATTCTAATTTTCATCTGGTATCAAAATCGGGCACGATACAAACTCTTGTTATTCTCAAATCGTGATACAAAGCGGTATTTTTTAATTATCAATTGACTAATTAATATATATTTTTTAAACTTTTTTTTACTTTTCTGCAGAATTCAAGCTGTAAGAGCAATTTCCAAACGAAGATCCGGCTGGGAAGAAACAATACTCAAAAATCGAAATATTTTGTACGTAGAACAAGAAGTGGAGGTTAGTATATTACATGAAATATCACAACTCACAAAATTATCAACAATATCCAACATTTATTCACCATTATTTCTATACCTAGGAAGCCATGTTCAGAGGCGACGTGGACAAATTTGAAGTGTCTTACCAGAGCATAAAGTTTGTACGTGAGCTGGGCAAAGGTCAATTTGGTAAAGTGTATTTGAGTCATTTAATTGAATACAATGATGATTCTCTTGTTGCTGTAAAAATGTCACAATTCTCTGATCCCTCTAACGAGTGGGATGCCAGAAGTCAATTAATGGAAGAGATTTCAATAATGAAGGCTGCTGGAACGCATCCTCATCTTGTGAAACTTATTGGCTGTTGCACGTTACCCAATAATCCAGTATGCGTGATTCTGGAATATATGGAAAATGGGGATCTACTTGCCTATCTGCACCGCATGCGAGAAAGTTTGAGTAGTTTAAGTGACGCTTATAGTTCCAAATCCTCACCGATTCACAGTCCTAGGCCAAGCATAGCGGAAAGTAATAAAAATTGCATGCTTTTATCAGATGAGCATTAAAACAATTTGATTATTTAATTATAAACATTCTAATCGCAGCACTGTATACTACCCTGAGTAGCGAACCTCCTACAACTCCTACCTGTTTCACATTTTCATCTAACAACACAACAATCACTAATTCGGATGCTGTTCACGATTACGTAAATTTAAACGACGAAAAGGAAAATGATCAAGCTCCTGGGATATCATCTAATACATTAGAAACGAATGAGTTTCTACGATTCGCCCTAGAAATTGCCAAAGGCATGGAACACCTAGAATCCAAAAGAATTACACATCGAGATTTAGCTGCAAGAAATATTTTACTCGATTCCAATTTAACGTTAAAGGTAACTATTCTCTGATAATTAAAGAAAAGCTTTTTTTACCAATTAAAAATATATCGTTATTTTAGATATCAGATTTCGGCTTATCGCGAGATAGCCTATACGTCATGGGTAATGGGGCTGGAGGTGTACGAAGACTTCCGGTTCGCTGGATGTCACCAGAAGCTCTACGTGAACGTGTGTTCTCCTCTAAGAGCGATGTCTGGTCTTTCGGTGTAGTCATGTGGGAAATTGGCACGCTTGGAGCACTTCCGTATCATGAGATTCGCGATGATCAATTTTTACAATATGTGTTGCGAAATGAAGGTCGTCTTGCCCGACCGGAAAGCGTTTCTTTTGAACTGTATGAGGTGATGCGATCCTGCTGGGCATCACGTGCTGAGCACAGACCCACATTCGGGCAACTAATTCATCATCTTCGTTCTCTTAGTGGATGTCCTTATTCGATATGGGGAAGGAACAACCCTTGTTACACTTCGTTACTTCCTATGAAACAGGAAATTCCTGATACTCCGCTGGATTCTTCATTTCCAGATACATTATGCTAAAGAAAGATTTTTTCGGATTTTTTTGTTTTATTTTTATCCGAAAGAACTATGTAAAATGTATCATAATTCAAAATAAGTACTTGACATGAATATGGCTTGTGTGTTTACTTTCTTTTCTATTATATTGTATATGGATTATTATAGATAATATGAGTAGATGTTTTTTTTACAAATTCTCATTTTTTACTAATGCGTTTACGTAATATATCTTATCACTGTGGTACAATTTCAAACTATAATTGCCGGTAGTACCGTATTTACTAATGACAACCAACAGTCAATAAGAATACCTCAGTGAATATTGCTAAATATTTTCAAATATAGTGAGTGTTTGAATTGTGTTTAATTCATATAAATGATACTAAGTATAACTGCGACAGATTATTGTATTTTTCATAATTTCAATTCTCTCGAATCATTTCTAAAAGATAAATTCTCTGCTTTATGGAGAGGTTATGTTCAAACAGTAGGATCCATTTAACTCAATTATTTAAAAGACCATCTAATTTGTATAAATTTCATTTGTAAATACAAACTTCCAAGTGAACTTTAGGTGACAATAAATTAACTAATATTCAGTGAAATGGAAGAAATTGATGTCATTGGTCATGACACATCTACAGATGGTAAGAAATTTGCTTCATTGTGTTTTTAATTATATATTTGTCTATAATTATAGAGTTTCAAAATTTGTATTCATTCAAAGGTATGGTAATCGTTTGATTGTTGTTTGGTGAAAAAATATAGTAATACCTTATTCATAGTTTACAATTCGTGCCATATCGCTTTGAGATAATTTTTATTCTTACAACATACTGCATAGCTTGAAGTTCCTGATGCTTTTTTTTTATATAGCGTATTTTCTAACTCTAATATACTTTTATTACATATCTGGTTATATGTGCATATATGTACAAAACAATCTATCATAATACTCTTAGAAAGAATGAAGAATACGAAGACCTTACTTATCTCTGTTTCTTTGGCTAATAAATTAAAAAATAAGTATAAGAAATTAAAAATAATTATTGCAAGAGGTAACTAAACAGCCCACTCAGGAAATTCGGAGAGCTGGAAAATATAATTACCCCATGTAGGGAATAAAATAGTTGTAGTAACGAGGGTAATAATACTAGGACCTATACCAGCGATCATCAAATCTTTAGTTCTGATATGTCCAGCAGCACATACAATTGCATTGGGTGGCGTTCCTGCAGGAAGGTGAAATGAAAATGAAGCACTCATAGTGCTTGGTACCATCATATACATAGGATGTAATTTTATGGCCACACTCTGAAAGACAAAAGTTTTAATTGAGCAAACGAAGAATGCCTTGGTATATAAATATAAAAAACTCCATGCATAGCAGCAACACCTACCATTTCTACTAAAACTGGTACGACGATGTTTGCCACGGACACATTGGCAGTCATTTCTGTAACAGTCTCTACAACTAGACAGACAATAAATAAAATAATCACAGGGTTCAATGACTGCAGACCAATCAATGCATCGCCCAACATTGTCGATAAACCAGAAGCTGTACTACCCGCTGCAATTGCAAATCCACCTCCAAATATAAAAATTAAGTTCCAGTGCATATTCTGATGTATAAGCTTCCATGTTAATAGTCCAGACGAAGCCTTAGTAGGTCTCTTGCTGGAATCTTTACTGAAGCTATTGAAGAAATTCAGATTCGCTGGAAGTGCGAACAGAATGATCATTACAGCAATACCGGCTGTTGAGTCCTTCACAGTCCTAAAAAAAGAAGGACTTTCAGCTATGCAAAGAAAGATCAATAAAGAAATCCGATTGTAAAAAAATCGAACACAGAACATCATAAACTCTGTTTCATTAGATGATACAAAGCTTACACGTTAGTTATATAATTCGGCCATCCTTTAATAAATCCAGGTTCCCGGAAAAACCAAAGAAAGACTACAGCCAGAAAGAGGAAACCAACACAAAATTGGCCCCAAGTTATAGGACCAAGTTCCTTGTATTTCTTCTCAATCACTGCAGTAGCCACGCGTTCACCTTCTTTCCCAATGTCTATGGCACGTGCCTCTTTACTATTAGGCCTAAATAGGCCCATGTACATAATCTGAAGCCAAATCCAGGTCAGGATGGACATTATAAGCATGGGTGGCACTGCATACATCATCCACGAAGAGAAGTTTATACCAGGACTATTTGGAAAACGTCTAGAGCACAAAAATAATAAAAATTAAAGACTTTATATAAAGCCGTGTTAAAAGTTTGATGATTGTCTACGTACGATTCGTAATATCCTTTCATTGACAAAGTAGTGCCGCTTCCCACAATAGTACCGACACCACCAATACTAGAGGCATAAGATGCTGCCAAATAATGACTAAGAGTAATTGGCGTCGGTTTCTTTGAACTGCAATATATAAAAGATCAATGAAATTAATGAGGCAAACAAAAACATTAGACGACATAAACAAACTATCACTTACGCTTCCTGTTCTTCTTCCTTACTTTCGTCATCGGTTGTGACAAACATGTTACCAAGGCCTTGCTGTAAGCAAAACGATACGTGTCGTATGAAATCAATTGCCAATTCATCCTATTTTGACTTGATAACTGCCGGTTCATTCGAATGAAACTTACTTTTTCCAGTTCCTCTAATACGGTCTGCACGATTGGAACCATCATGGCGGTAGCTGCCGTATTTGATATCCACATAGAAATAAACATAGTCACAAAGAACAATCCAAAGCTCAAACTGAAAAGAAAAAGTGGCGAATGGACTATTTCAGATTAGTAATAAGCTATACACATTTCTCTTAATTCCCCTAATCATAATTACACCTGCATACCGTCTATGACTGCAACCAATCAGCTTGATTATCCACAGTGCCATTCGCATGTGTAATCCTGAAGTCTGAATTGCAATTGCTATAGCTAAACTAGCAATAAACATCATTGCTGTGTCATTCATGTAACATAGGGTAGTCTCGGCAGTGCTCAGTATACCCAACAATGGATAAAGTACAATCGGTATTAGAGAAGTGACAGGCAATGGTAGAACTTCGGCAATCCAATAACACGCCATTATCAGAAGAACATAAAGACAGCGATACGACTGTTGAAATTTTTTTAATTGATATAAAAATAAATCACAGTGCCAATTAATTACGACAATTAAGACTTTTTTGTAAAATTAACAACAATTGTAATATCCACTTACCGTGTCATTGTTCAAGATAATAAGAGGAAGAAAAATAATCGGGACTAATATCAAGAACAACGAGCGCCAATAAATTCGTAAAAATCTTCTGAGTAATTGAAAGCATGATTCTCCCCTAAGAAATAATTATTTAATTGACTGATTATATTCTTATTTTTTTGTTATTAATTATATGTGGTACTATAATATTTCACTCACTTCAGCGGCGATTTCATTTCTGGTCGAGAGTCTTCCACGTTGAAGTCATCGACTTTTGTTACCATTGTCATGATACTTTGACTCGTCAGACTGAAATCATAAATATTTTAAGTAGACTCTAGCAAAGCGCCTTGACCATCGTTATTGCGTTCAAGCGTCACCGTTGCTCTTATTCGTATTGTGAACTCGGGTCATTGTAAAATCAAACTTTAGTTGCACAACATCTATCGAGTTACTACGATAAATTAATTTCAACGTGTAACACAAGAAGCTCATCCACTTGGGTTATTGTGAAATCACTTAATTCACAATTGTTGTTTTTAATCAGAACAATGTACTATTCAATCGGCATTACTATGGACAGTCCATTAATTAAATTTAAATTTCAATAATGAAATCTTAATTGTCTACCCAGTAGCTTTTGGGAAAAAGTACCAACACTTGAAAAAAAGTAGTACTCCAGTTATCCCTGGATATGATAACCGATTAATAATTTGGTTATTTATGTGTCATTCTTATAAAGGATAGATATTTCTATCTTTACACTCAAAGAGGGTTTTGAATTCGACAAGAGTATGAAATGTTTTTGCTAAAATTTTAATCTGATTCAAAATTGCTATTTACATATACTTCTCAAAATGTTGTAATCTTTATCACTTTCACATTTCCATGAAAAATAGATAAGTATTGTGTAATATAGATAACGTTTATTACGTGAGTTCGATAGTGGATATCAGAGTTTATACTGAAGAGTTGTTATTGTTATGAAGTGAGAGTTATTAAGCAAATACAAAATTATTTGGGTCAAATACTATTCGCACCTGTTAAAAATATATCAATCCAGTTATGGACCTTCTTAGCTATACCAAATCCTAGGTCTCGAGTCTTCTTCCTCTAGACCGCCAATGGGGAACCAAACGATCAATGACCCTGAAGATCCTCAGGGATGCGGAAGTGAAGCCTGCTGAAGCTCTTCGACGGGATGAACGAAATGGTGAAGCAGAATTGAATGTCCGCCACCCAGTCGTTCTCCACAGACTGAGGATTGTACCGAGACCGGACTATCGTATAATTCAGCTTTACCCATTCCCTTAATACAACCCCCCTACATATTGCCCACTCCATATGTCATTTCCACCTCCAAGGAACCAACGATTTCGCAGCTAGATGACTGCTTCTTAAGTATACTATCACAAAGGAAAAAAGTTAATCAACAAATATGATCTCGAATTGATGTAGCAACCGAAATGTTATTATCTTGAAAAAGTTCAGAAAAGAAGAAGCCATTATGAAATTTCAAATTTTTCAAACGTCGTTAATTTTTCACTACCTCAGTGGAATTTGAAGGTGGTCACTCTGGATCAAATTGAGCCAAGCGATTTACAAACGGTTGCCGTGTCAACAATAATTTTTCGATTGATCTACAAAAATTCTGAAATATACTTCAAAATAAAGAACCATTGCGCCGACAGAAGAAATGTAATATTAAATTGTCAAAAAAAATGATCAGGGTGCAGTACAAAAAAAAATGCCCTATTTACGAAAGAAAAATTATACCTTTTCTGTTGAATATTTTTCCAAAAAATTTATAGTCCATACGTATGAAATTTTTAGTTATAGAAAAACATAGTCTTTGAATAGCTATCACGGGTCATTTTGACCTGTGTGACCACGAAGTATTAAGCAATATTTTTTTGTATATTTCCGGTTTAATGCCCCATTTATCATGGTCACGATACTTCCATTGTATTCTAATTCGTTCAATCCCCTTTAGCCCGTTCGTTAACATTAACAGAATTTTATTCGTGTTTATTCAATCTTTTTGGCACACGAATTCTTCAGTACGTATCTAAATCCCGTATCAAATTCGTGGTATAATCGATTCTAATCCACCTAAGCAATTAAAAATTTGATGAGGTGAGGATCGCTTGCTTCCCTAAGTTACGAAAATCCAAGTGGCCATATATCACAGTTATCGCGATGGTTGCTACCTATTAATAAGAGCGTGATAAATAGCCGAAGGTTCCGTTAACATTGATGCTTCTGTCTTCCAACTCTCTCGTGATATTCTGTCTTAAGCTTAGAAGAGGATCGCAGTCTCGAGCAACATTGCATTTAATGGCAGCCATGACTTCTTAATTGGATGCATGCACCGTGTCCGCAACGTCGCGACAGTCGCGCGTTGGTTTTTACGCGAAAATAGACGTCAACAATGTTCAACGCTCGTACGATAGTTCTGTAGTCGATATAGACATTTAACCCTATTTTCACAGGGTACTCAATGAACTTGAATTTCTATCGATGAGTAATGGAAAATCCTTTATTATTATTTTATATTCGAAAAAAATATTTTTTTCTCTTTGTCTTTCTTTCCTGACAGGATATAATCCAGTCATAATTCTTTGGATTTGCGGGATTAGCTATTTTCCTGTTTTTATCTACAATTTTGAGATTCTCTCGAACCGTCTTTATTCGTGGGATTTGTGGCCCCTCGTTTTATTAATATTTTCAGTCATAATTAAATACAAAAAATAATATGCTTTTAGCCAAGCCTCTAATAGAAACAACTTTCAAGTACGTATGAATGCGTAAACATATGCGCATTTGCTTCCATAGGCATACGAGTGCTTCTCAAATGCGCTTAACGTATACACAATGTGTATCATGATTAACGCATGTTGCACAATACAAAATTTATTTAAGTTTACAAATCTTTGTTTTTCAAGTAAATTGACATTTAAGCCAATCGCTCTTCGTGGTACTGAAAATGCAATAAAAGTGTAGCGAGCTGGTTGGGTATAATATTAATGTCATAAACAGTGTAATGAACATTATGATAAATCTAATCTAACTCTCGTGTGATATCTTGAAGAAAACATATAATTTATCTTAATCAGATTAAAAAGTTAATTATTAAATTGTCAAAAAGGCTCACCCAATTGACAATTTTAAAACTACTCGTATTATCGCAATTGATACAGCTTGAATATAGTGTTATTGAATACCTATCTTAAATGTTACAATTTTACTGTTGACATTGCATGACTTGAACTTTTGACGTTATGAAATCAGAAATTTGAATAGTACGAATTAATTTTGAGGAAAAATTATTTTAAGCATCGATTATTCTACGCTTGGCTTTTTTTCATAGTTTTGTGAACACGTTACACGCGATGTGTTCTTCTTGCGACAACTATCAACTTCCGGTATACAATGGCATCTCGTAACGAAATACACATTAATCCATTAAAATTTTCAGCTTCCCGTTTCTTCATTCTCGGCACTCTTAATGTTTCAGAGAAGTACAGGCTATACGCCAGTCTCTCCTTTGCTGTTTTACTTTTGGGGGTTGGTGTGCCACTTTGGTGGTACACTACGGCAGTACCACGAGTCCCACTTCCTTATTCGGGAATCGCCCGATTGTCCGACTTGGATATGAGAATCAGCACGAGAATCATTGTAGCGACTTTCGCTCGTGAGAACGGAGAACTTTTGGCTGATGAGGTCCGCGCGTTCTTTGCAGATGCTGGTAAGACGTAGGGACTGTATAGAGGATTGTTTGTTGCCCCCTGTTACGTCCATTGACGCAATTGTACGATATATGATCTCTCTTATAAATCTTCGTACTAAAATATTCTTGCACGTAGTACAAGATAAAATGAAATAAAAAAAATAACATCTGACAAATAATAACGATCCGAGTGTTATTTGTTTGATCGCGATTAATAATTTTAATCGATAATTAAAGACCCATTTGAAACGAAGCACGCAAAATATTAATCAAAATACTATAAGATTTTGAATGTGCAGCACAGAGGACGTGAACGAAATAGATCTAATTTTTTTTATATTTTAAATTTAGGTTTATTTCTAATTATTAATGAGCTGTGTATCCTTGGATTTGTTATTTTTGTACTCTTGTTTTTTAGAGGTTTTAAAAGTTGACGTGGATCACCAAGTAATATCCAGCAATTTAGTATCTAGAGCGTACACGACTCATGACCTGGAAAAGGTCGCTGCAACGTTTGACCTGAAGGTCGGTGAATTACTGCTACTAGAAGCGGCAAATTTGAAAGAGGATATTCTGGTTGGTTCAAGAAGAACTATTTATTTCTCTAAAACAAGTGGTGAGATAATTTTACTTTTATATAGAACACTAAAAATCTAAATATAGAAAATAACTAAACCGCTATTATTTTTATGCGCGAAGGTTGTGTTTACGACATACAGATGACATATCAGTCGTGTATTCTGCATTATGCAAAAAAAAGTCCCAGAGAAAATGCCGTCCAGCAAAATTGGTGACGCTGATAGAATTCACTTGAACAATAATACATTTCTCTGATATTAAATCTGTTTGTGTACACATACAGCCAATATAATTATACTTAAATAAAAATCACTGTGATAAATCATAAATTTACGTTGTATAAAGATATCGTTATATATCCATGACCTTGATACTTTTTTCTAATCTGATTCAGTTAAAACGGTGGCAATTGGATTATCCTAGCAGATTAATTGGACAAATGAAGTAAGATTTCACTTTCACGTCTTAGGTGGGGCTGAACTGGTACAAATACTCTCCCAATGGATATTACGTGATAAATCATTAGCCTTGACGAAAAATGCCCTAGCCGAACCTACATCGTATAGCTTGGACGAAGAGAACAGAAGACGCTTCCCAGCTACTGCAGCATACGACGTTCTACTCACTTTAGTCAATCCTGATCCAGAGAGCTTGAAGATTGATTGGAATTTGCCGAGAGTGATCGATGGTGAATACCACATAGTGATTAAATCTTTCATTAATTGAAACACCTAATAACTAGTGAGATGCTTTTCTACTGTTATGAGGAACCAAAAATATATGGCTTTTAAGTATGATGAGAATCTCTGGTGCGCACGCGCAGTCTATAAAAAGAATAACTGCAACCGTCATTGCACTCTGACTGATTCACATTGAGCAAAATGAATGTTGTGCCTTTCAGAGTACATAGAGCCGTTCCTCGAAGGATTGTCATTAATTGCCAATTTTTCAATTAAGTCCCAATGGCTTTATCTACTTCCGTTAGACGTTACTCCAAAGCAAGTTCCTGACAGCAGTCCCTTGGGTAGACATTACGCTCTACCGGAAGATGTGCTACCCCAGCTTGTAACGCCTCTTGAAAAGAAGTTAGGTAAATGTAGACTATAACGATTTTATTATGGAAGTAATTAACTACAGAGACTTTTAAAATGTATTTACAGGGTCCCAGGTCAGTCTTCATCCCTGTATTAACTTAGTGGTGTACACAGTACCCTGCGATAAGGCACCCTTACATATCTACACCCGTACTGGACATAGATCAAAATCAGCGAGTAACGTTGAAGCGTTTCTTTCACCAAGGTGAAACATTATTTTTTTTCTAATCGTGGCATACTTCCTAATATGGTCTCAGTAGATCATGTATAATTATGCTATTCCATAATGAGGAATATTGTCACCATTACTATCTGATGTATTTACAGATGGGGTGGAGTGATAATATCTAATCCGCCATTAGAAGTTTGTGAAGAAGCAATAACCAATAATAAGGAAACCGTTGTGGTTATGCCTGAAGCAGGAACGATTATGGGAGTGTTCCTGGCCCAGCTAAGACTTCTCTTAGGCATACCTGATGCAGTAAGCTTTGTTTCATTGATAAAACCAATTGTCAGTAGTAATAAATTAACGCAAATTGTTGTTCTTATCGTTAGAATCCGATTAAGGGTGCTGCTTTAGTACAGTTAGAAAATTCAAAACCCCGCGATTGGGAATTTGACGCCCTCCTGCGAATCCGCACCATAGAACAGCTGACCTCAGCGAAATTGACGCTACAGTCGTTGTCCCAACTCCTGAATGAAATCAGCAGTATCGTTATCACAGAGACAGTGGGTAATCGTATAAAAAGTGCCCTTGACCTAGTGGAACGTTCTGCCGAGTTACTGGAACGTGGACATCTTATTCAAGGATTTCTCTTGAGCAAGGAAGCCTTTGTCACGGCGGAAGCTGCCTTCACCGATCCGTCGCTTCTTGCTCTCCTTTATTTTCCAGAGGATCAAAAGTCAGTGACCTTTAACACTAGATTTACTATCTAAGACTCTTACGCGTGTTGATATTTTATCTCTGATTGTGCATTTATCATTTCAGATACGCCGTATACGTTCCATTGTTCCTACCAATAATGATACCGGTTCTGTTATCATTGAAAAATATATATCGATACTTTTTTGAAAAAAAAGTGGACGGCGACAAGGGAAAGGAAGGAGAGACATTAGTGGAGGATTCCGAAAAAATCAAGAAAAATGAAGAAAATGTTAAATTAAAAGCTGGTTAATTTTTTTTTAGGTAGGACTTTCATGGTCTAACCACTCCCGTAAAAACTTTATCGATAGTACAGAGTGCCATTTTCATTTTCATTTTCAAAGAATACCTGTGGTGGGAACCTGAGCACCGTCAATGGTACTTCACTTTGTTTACATGCCTTCATATTACGTAATCTGTGAAGAACTCTACTGTACTTGCTATACTGTTCAAGGTATCGTTGGATTGGAATAAAAATTAAAAATCATAAGAAATTCAATTATAGGAATTCGTAAAACCAATTTATACGCTTTTTTCTATCGGGCTAGAATGTGGAAGAGGAAAAATGATAAGAGCGTCACTGTAGAAATTAAATAATTCTTCGCATATTTTTTTGTTTTGTTTATACTCTAAACTTCACTTCGAATCCGATTTTATCCTACTGTTTACCAGTAACCATCTGTTATTCTTTTAGTTCTATCCTTTACCGTAATTAACAAAAAATATTTATTAAGACGTCTTAATATTTAAAAAGTGTACAGGTGTAGGTATGTGTGTGTGTTTGTGGGTCGGGGTGTTTGTGTAAGGCATGTCCGCGTGCGTGTACGTGTTTTAACTCAACTATTGCTCAAAGCAACGATTTCGTTTTTAGACTAGTTGCAGATTCGTATTCAGACCATGATTTTTTTCCCATCATATAATAGACGCTCCTTGCTTGTTCATTTTTCAATTGGTAATCCCACCCGTTACAAAAGTGCATCCAACATCTTGTAGCGCGCACGCGCCACTGACATACCTCTACTATAGATTTGCGTATTTGTATCATTCTAATCTACAGTCCAATAATTAATTCGCTCTAATTATCTAATCAAAAACACTGAGAACAATTAATGATTCCTAGTGATATAAACTGCCAGCTTTTTTTCTTCTCCACTGATAATTAATATCAGGATATTTACATCAATCTTGGACGAGAAAGCACATCTTGTACAATTAGCGGTGCTTTGAAATGACATTAAAAATTTGTATTGACGCCGACATCTCTCGTAAAGAATTGCGATTCTCCGAGGAGAAGAAAGTGGTGAGAGAAAACGAGAAAACAAAAAAAATGAAGCTACAAAACATTTTGTAATGAAAAAGAGAGACTCCTGCCAAAGAGAACAAAGTGAGACAGATCAACATAATGTGACCAACTTTTGTTTTCTCTTCCTAAAGAAACAAAAAAGGAGGGGGGAGAGTCAAGTCCACGGGGGCACACTTTTTTAAGACACGAAACAAGGCAAATTATTTTAAATATCAAATGTAACGTATTAGACGCGACGTTATTAGGTAAAAAAATTTAAGAAAATAAAAAAACATTTAAAAAAGGGATTTAACCAGCAGATTTATAATTGAGCTCTTCTGTTAATATTTAATATTTCTGAGCATCGCGCACCATTTTGGTACTCTCTTTCTCTTTGTTTCCGATAATCGTAATAAAGGTACGAGAAAAACGTTCTCATAAAGCGTTTAAGCCTTTTCTTTGTACCGACATGTTTTACCACTGATCCGCGAGTCTTCGTACATTGTGAATTATACAAGTTTTCCTCTCTCACTACTTACGTGTACACGCACGCGCACGCATTAATCTAACACATATATTAATAACGGATACGTATGCACACACGCACGCACTCTCTCTCCCCCCTCTCTTTTTCTCTCACAACTCGCACAAAACGCACACGCGACATTCCCTCTCTTTCATTCTTTGTCTCTCTGTACTTGAAATTAATTACCATTAGGTCGTTAGAAACAGTTAATAATATATATACACGTATATCAAATCAATCCTCAACCAGTTACCAAAAGGTTACAAAAAAGAAAAAAAAAATCGTCAAGTTAAATTACTGTAAAAAGAAACTTCCATCTACCGCGAGAGACCTCCAACGTCTTCATATATCGTTCTTTTGTCTTTAATATGTCTGATTTGTCTCTCTGAATGGAGAGTTATATAGACTGCCTGGCAAGTAATCTGAGTGGATATGGATATTGCATGGAAATAATTTCGTTTTTTTCTACTATTTTTTAAGCGATCGATAGAGTAGAGTTTTATGTAGCCACATTATTATAAAGGTCACAAGAATAATTAGCGAAAATTCGCAAGACACGATCGTTTGTTTTTGTTTTTCTCCTTTTTTTGCCCATTGTCCTAAATTCCAAAATTTTCCTGAGAATTCGGAAGTTTGTTTATTTACCTGAGAAATAGATATCTAAAAGAAATAGCGTTCGAGTAATCCTCGAGGTCTCCTCTAAGAGCTGCGACAATAGCATATATATACACATATACGTATAAGGAAAAAATCCCCCCCCCCCTCCCCCCGAAAAACAGGAAAACTCAATACAGGATCTATAAAATCGCTAAAAAGTTCTGCGATACATACAATTCCAAGATAAGTTTCGTTTGAAAAATAAAAATTTTTCTGAAGCACAATAATCATCTCAAAAGTTATAGTAGCAATAGTGGTAAGTGATTTTAGTAGTAGTAATAGTACAAGTAGTAGAATAATAGTAAATAGTAATAAGTACGAGTTAAATAGTAGTAGCAGTACTAATAGTAATAGTAGTAAATAGTAAATAGCTGGTAGCAAGTAAATTTAAGAGAGAAAAAACAATCATCCTCTCCATCATTATCACCATTAGCAGTGTTACTGCAGCAAGGTGTAAAAAATATAAAAAAAATGAAGCATCGCCATCGTTACCAATGCCGCATTCAGAGGTCTCGAATGGTAGAAGGGCAGCATTAACGAGTAAGGGTTCGAACAAAAATAAATTAGTCAACGAATTGAGGAGGCTTAACCTTACGGACAACGAAAAAAAAAAAAGAAGTAGTAAAAGAGAGAAAGAAGTTAAGTCAACAGGGACTTTGAACTAGCTGTATCGCCTGCTGTAAAGCATCAGCGATATTCTGAAATACAGGTACACCTTCTCGCGTCGCATAGTCCGACAGGTACATCCTACCCCGATTATAGTCCTTAACGGCTTGCTGGGTTAGCTGAAAAAAAGAAAAAAGTACAATAAAAGCCAAATTTGTCCATTCGTTAATTAAATTTTTGGCAACGTTCGCCATTACCGTTTGATTATCTACCTTTTCGCCACAGATAACACAACCTTCGGGGAGAGTTTGAACACACAGGACTAGCTTAGCGCGCAGTCCAATCAAATGAGCTGCCAAAGCCATAATGGAGATGCCGCGGGAGTGTTGCGGCACGATCAGTAGGATGAGCCGGGAATTTTTCATATGCTGCAATTCTTGCGACATTCCCCTTACGTTGTAATCGTTCAGGATTGGTCGGTGAAGAGATAAGCCCAGCGATCTAGGGGAAAGTTTTAGATATCGAGGATATACGGACGGTCCCGATTACGATCACAACTGCCAGCCGAGTTTTACTCGTGTTGATCACTTTTTTTTGTATTTTGCGTTTGTCGTGTTTTTTGTTTTCTACTCACTCGATTAACGGTGCGGCCGAAGATTCTAGCCAAAACAAATCTTTACCGACCACTCCGATATATAAATCTCTCTTATCAGAATCTGGTACCAAGGAGTTGGTCCAATCTGAAATTGATCATGCGTTAACAATAGCCGAATTTTATATTACAAAATAAAAATAACATCGAAATCTTGCGATCACTGTGAGATGTAAAGCAAGTGATAACTAAGTCTGCCGATTATGACGTAACAATCACAACGTGTGGACTGGGTAATGAGTAACATCTATTAGAGGACAAAAAGAAAAAATAAAGAAACAAATGCTCAGTACATCAACTGAAAATACAGACATACTTGCATTCGTAAGAACACTTTGTGAATTTATGGTGAACTTGTTGAAAATCGGAAATACCTATGAAACGATTAAAGGGGTGTACGAAAGCTCGGCGAAGAAACTTTGATGCCTTCCTATATAATATACTCCAAACTGAAGGTATCTCACTTTCGCAGGACACGCCGTTGTTCTTGAGCCGCCATGATAATTCGCTTGCAATCGTGGAAAACTGTTCAAAGTTTATCCGTTGTTCTGCATGATCCTCCTTAGACGAGAAGTCTTCTATCAGAGTCTCGTAGGTGTCTGAAAATAATTTTTTTTAGCCAATTAGAAACCGCTATAACGTTTTTACTGAATAATATTGCACCAGGTAAAGTATCAAACATGCACGGTGTGTTTTGTATCGATTTGCCATTAACAAATGTGCCCTATACTAAGTTTATGAAGTATTATTCGCTCATAACTATTATGAGCAATTACTGATCGATTCTAATGATTCATTTTCTACGGCTGACACGTAATACGTTGGAACAAGCGTATTACGTTACCTGATTTGTTCACGGCATTGAGCAGTTCCGCCACCGATATATTACACTTAGCGTTGGACTGCAACGCGAGCCAAGCCTGGAATTAATTAATCATATCAGACCCTTGAGATTAATTGATGTATATTTATTGATATACTTACTTCACCCAAACTAACTGTTCCAGTTCCATTGGTGTCTATGGATTCAAAGACTTCTCGTAATTTTCTAGGAAAAAAAATGGATTTATATGTATATATACACAATTATTATAATTACAAACTGAGATCATAAATTATGTACATTAAGTCAACCCCGTTTTGATTGGGTGACAATCGAACCGGCCTGATCCCATCCTCAGCATTCAAGTCCTGAACATTGACTGCTTCGCGGAGGATCTAGAATGACAATACTGATTCATTATAATATCATTAATAAATCAGTAATTAAAAATACAAATTAACAGTCATTAAATAGCGTCTAATTACCTTCGACGTACAATTCAGAGCTACCGAAACGTTTTCAAATATTGGTATCCTCTGTCTCTCCACAAGGTACTGAAGTACTAGCAGCCCGTTCATTAAATCATAATATTCCCTGTATATGCATTAATTATATTAAAAATCTATGCGATGATTTGTTAAAGAAATAACAAGAGGAAATATTTGAAAGACTCACTGTGTAGAGACCGTTTCCCCTAAAATAGTTTGACCCTGACGATAAGGGTATATCACGAGTACAAGAGAGTTACTACGTGTGGCTGCCAACTGAGCTGCCTCGATGATGCCTGCACTGTTTCGCGTTTGATTGTCGATGACGAAGAGCAAAACACGCGCCGTTTGCTTCGCCTCGTACTCTTGAGCTATGAGCTCTGGTCCCCATTGCGATACTTGCTACAATTTAAAGAAAAAAAAACTTTATATTATAGTTTACTTTTATATTCGTGAAACAATCATATTTTTCTAGATATTAAACTTAATCCTGACTTACAGGATTGTAATAAGTAATGCCAAGGCTCTGGAGAGTTGGTATAGCTATCTCTGACCTCCATGTGGTGGGGTTACAGGATCCACCCAAAAATACCTCATATGCCATCCTCTCTGAAAAAATTGCAATTTCATTAAATATTGGTTAAAAGATCGATCACGTCTTTTATTCAACTGTTTTAACTTACTTGTACCGATTTTGTAATTAGTATTCTTTCCATCACAGTGCAATGATTGAGTGGCACTCATAGGAACAGATGCTCTGTAATGATAAAAAGGCATTATAACAAAATTGAAATCGTCAGTTATTTAATATTTCAGATCGACTGGTATTGAACGACGAGATTAATTACATAAATGAGATGTTCAATATTATCACACTCGAACAATCGTGCCAGCGTTGCAGGAGGATTTGATATTTTATACTGAAATTAGGAAAAGATTCCTAATAATCTTGAACACTGGGATAAAATTCTCTACTGCTGTAGAGTCTAATTTCGCCAAAAACGAAAGAGAAAAAAACTGAAGAGTGTTGTCAGAGTGTGGTAATAAGGATGTTTGTTGTTATTATTATTTCTTTCTTATTATTATTATCGTAACCATAATCAACACTCATAATTCAGTGGCGAACATACTTCCAAATATCAAATCCTTTTGCAATGAAAAACAGCACTCCGCGCTTTAACATCATTAATACGCGCCGACATCAATCACAATCGAACGTTCAACACCTTTTTCCTGCAACAAATAGATTTCAATTTGAAGCATGTTGTGAAATCTAGCAATATACGATTTATGTGAAACTTCTGAATCCTATTCTGTATCACAATGAAAAAAATGTAAAGTATCAATAGAACTTGGATTCTCAAATAGAAATTAATTTTTAATCTTCCTTTAGATAAAATTTTACATTACCCTCGTTCGCACAGGCGCGCAAGTTCTGTGGCAAATATACAGAACTCTCCAAACATCATATAAGCGTTGGAATTTATTTCAGAGCAATCCTCTGCACACTGCAGCATCTCGTGCAGCTGTGACCGGTTTGGAAACAACTGCATCACGTAAGTGCAATTTACCTGCAACAACCCGCCAACTGGATATAACCGATATGATTCTAAACCAAATTAAAAACAATATCTTTCTAGAATGGATTACTCACGCAAACTCAATATATGACAATAATAACTGGTTGTGTAAAATATATCAGAATATTGTGTCCGCATCCTTTAAAACATCATATGATTTGACAGTGCTTGTTCACAGCGAGAAAAGTGTTTCTCAGAACTTCAAGCAGATTGGATGCTCAAGTCTTCCTGCAGAATGAGATAATATTGTTGAATTATCTGGTAAAACCAATGTCAGTTACTATGCTTAAGCAAACTTATCAAAGAACAAAGCATAAAGCAAGAGTATCAAAGGTGCAAAACGTTCTAGTGTAAATTCAAAATGTATCTCATACACTTAAAATGTCAAAAAGAAAACGCATGAAAATAAGAAGTGAATGTCTTTTACAACGTTCCTAACAGCGCTATAAATTGTTCCACGACATTGAGAAGATAATATGAGAAATGGAAGTGTTCACCAGCCCTGACCGTACGAAGGAGACGCGGTAGTGAAGCACTAACCTTGGTAAAGCCTCGGCAACGCGTGCCCACGCACAAAGAAGAACATATGTGGCAGCTGTCAGTAAAAAAGTAACGAGTGTCGACTGCATTTGAATCACTTTATCCAAAATGTTCGCAGGTATAAACAGAAGCGTAGCCGATCAATTCGCAAAATCTGAGTAGACAGTCTCACGCACTCCCGCTATTGCTCATACTTATTTATACACCGTTATATTTAAAATGAAAGAACGTGTGCCGCAGTAACGGCGCGCGATGAAACCCATGGGAAAAAATACATTCCTTGACACTTTAATCCCAGCCAATTAATATGACACTCGATTAAAAATCACCGTGAGAATCACTTCCTCAGAAAACGACATATTCCCAATAAATAATATAACAGTCCCACTGCTTATTGACGGATTAACCAGAAGCTGGCGCTACCGTAAAACGTCGTGCTTGACATCTTTCGCTATTTGCTTTAGGGCACGTTCGAAATTTTGCGATGTTTCTCAACAACGATATAACGCGCACTAAACCTACACGAATATTCATATAAGGACTTCAGTGGATCACACGTACACCAATTTAATTCACAAAGAGTGAGACAACATCAACGCGTGGATGAGCACGAGATCGTACTGGTGGACATTTTTCACGGGTTTCGCGGGACCATTCGCGTGCGCTTCGCGAGTCGTACACCGACTCAAGAATGACGTAAACCTCCAACAATGAGGCGTGATGTCACACGGTGAAGTTCACACGGGCTCTGCCCGTCGTCGCCGTCTGCTTACCAGCCCGCCAGCCAGCCAACCTGCCTGCCTGCCTGCCTGACTGTCTGCGTAGTAAAGTAAAGGGGAACCAATGCGCGAAACACCGAACGGGCTTTTGATCAAATATGGTATGGGAGTTCAGGCGAAATCGCTTATTCGAACGCGACTTATCGGTCTTCCGCGCAATTCTGCCGAAAGCAAAAAGAAAATAACTGTGGTCCCGTGGGACCAAATGATAACCAAAGAATCCCGAGGGTCGTAAACAGATATATGCTATTTCTTCTTTTTACTCTATCAAAGAGAAAGGGAGAGACACAAGTTGGTAAGCTCGGTTTTAAAACTGTGGATCATCTGCGATGTTTCTATACATGTAGATGATCCGTCTGTGATTTAGGTGGTGATCTCACGCTCTCCTTCTATCTCAATGATTTCTGAGACTCCGAGTCATTATACTACCTGTCTTTTCTTCATATATTACGATTGTATCGTATCCGTTGTCTTTGAAGCGGTGTTTGCCACAGGCAATATGATCGGCATTATAAGTTAATGATAAGGAAACAAACAGTCATTTATCAAAGACTTTACCCAACTGTTAACCGATAGTATGATTTTCTCTAAACGATTCGTTAAACGTTATCTGGACCATACTGATTTGATAGGCATTTATTTTACTTCTAATTTTTTGTTTAACTACGACCACGCTCTTTAAATCAGGACTCTAGTACACCTTGGGCATTCTGAAAAATCATGGGCGTTAATTTGCCCACGCGTATACCTGATGCGAATATATTACGCCTGTTGGGGTAACGTTCAGGCATTTTTGAAATTCTATCAGAACGTTCACCGACGTTCACGCCCGTTCTATGTCCTATTATGTATTACTTCTTTGCTTCGAGCTAAACAATTTCTTGACGGGGTTCTTCGAACCAGAGTATTTTTTCTTCTCTGTGTTATTGCTTTATGAAATCAGCAGGAATAGCAGACTAATACGTATACAATTCACGCAATATCTTTTATCAGAAATCTCTTCTTTGCACTCAATACGCATGAACAGGCTATATAGGATGCTGATGCTGAGATGATTCTTACAATATCTTTAGTCGAAGTCCACAGGGTGCTATAACACATTCGAAATAACTCTTCTTTACTGCCTTTATTTTTAACTTGCTTGTTTTCCTTCACTGAAGATTTTCAGTAAGATGGTATTTCCACTGGAAATCATGAAGCAATGTATATGAAAGGAAGAAATCTTTGCCCGGTTAGTTTCGAAGATCAACCCCTTTTTTTTATTAAAGAAATATTTATTACTATTGACTAACGCCACTTGCAGCGCATACGCTCCAAAGCGCACGCTTAATAAGAAGATCAAAAGATCTGAGGGATGAGGAAAAAGACAATTAAATTGTATAAGATTTAAGGAAGATATCACTTAGACGATAACCTAGAGTCTGATGCTCAAGAATGCACATCAAAAAAATTTATTTTGCAATTTGAAAAAGGCATAGGAAATGGTATTTATGATTTTACATTTCTTATAGGATATTCTACTTTCAATTTCTTTTCTTGTCCTCAGTTCTTCTAGATTGTCCAATTAGTTACTTTTGCGCTACGCGTGGCAATAATTGACACTACTAATTATGTCTCAAGAATGGAGCCAAGTTAGGCAGTTTTCGCTTTCACCTTTATCTTACTGCCTATGAATAAGAAATTTTTGCGATCACCACGCCATACAATCTTCACTTGAAATATTCGTGTTCGGTTTACATGAAAAACAACTTTGGTGGAAGCTTCTAGTCGAATCGAGGTTTTTGGTGACAGTGTTAAATTACGGCAACGGCTTCAGCCGCTATATTAATACGCACTATTAAATCATCTTTGCGATACTTTGCGGCTGTCGTTTTTTAATATTATGTGTTAAATAAATGTCAAATATGCTAGGTATAATCGCCTCAGGCCGGCTCGTAAGTAAATTTATTATTTACACGTGCCTCTTTATTAATGGTATCGTTTCCTGTTATTTCAAAATCTGTGGAAAATTTTATTGATCAACTTCAATTTGAAACTTTTGTAAATATTTTTCATAATTATGTTGTATTTTACCATTAATATGTATGGGAAATCACAGATCTCTTTGTTTGTAAATTTATGCTTGTCTTCTTTGGTTGTGTTCAGTTGAAACACTGCTAAGAAGCAACAGCGTTTCATTGATTATTTGATCGTAAACTTTGTCTTGTCTATTATGTCTTGTTTAATGGCAGCTCAATATTTACCAGTAAATAAAGTAGTGTGTTAATCATGAATATGTGCATTTCAGGTCCAGACAGATTTCCAGCAAATAAGCGAAACTCAATTTTTAATAACAGTTCCTGATGCTGATAACATTAATCATATTGCAGTATTCCTTACGGGTACAATACCTTTTCCTGATGGCACAGGAGGAGCAGGTATTACATTTAAAATAATTTATACTTATTAGCAAAAGTTAATACATTATATTTTACAGTGTACTTCAGTTGGCCTGATCCAAATGCACCACCAAATTGGCAATTCTTAGGATATATATCCAATGCAAAACCATCAGCCATTTTTAAGATATCAACTCTCAAGAAGAATCATGAGTTTGAGAACAGCAACTTGGGGATCTTCGGCATTACAAAAATCTCACATGTTGCACAGATTGGAGTGTCCGTGGAGCCACTTAATGTGATCGAGCAGCAAGTGTCTGTAATTACATTGACCACAACAAACAGCTTCCTTGAATTTAGTCAGAAGATGCTGACAAATTTTCTGAACTTTGTATCCAGTTTTTCTGTGACCCAACAGCAGATGACTCCAAATCCCACTGAAAATTTTGTACCACTTTCTACAGTGCAAACATGGTACGAAACGTTTCAAAGACGATTACAACAAAATCCAAATTTCTGGAAAGCGTAACAGGAATATAAAATACTGTTTTACACTATTCCATTATCCACCTCGATTGTATCTTTGGGACAATGTTTTTACAGCATTTAAACGTGTTCATCTGTTTAATGAGATCATTGGATCGGCATTTATTTTATTTAAGTAATCATTTCTAGTTGCAAATTCAGCACTTTTATATTATCATCATCTAATAATAAGAATTTTGAATTTACAATTTACCACAAGTTCTTCCTTTACATTTTATCCATTGTTATATACCAAGTTATAATTTTACCTAGGCAATACTATATATGCAACATGCAAGAATTACAAATATTTTTATAATTAACATAAGTGCTTGCATACTCCATACAAGGCTCTAAGTAAAACTCGTATCAGCATATATCTACTCATCGCATTTCTAAAATGAATATTACGTCAAACATATATTGTCCTTGAAGTACCGCGTATCTCATGATGAAAAATTCAGTAAGTACTAATTTAAAAATAAAAGAAAGGAATAAAGAATCAGCAAGATAACGCCGTGCCGTTACGATTACGTGCACATGTGAAATCGACATAAGACTTCATATCCTAGTAGGCGATTGTCCACAAGTGGTTCTAATGTGAATTGGTCTGTGTTTCGCGAGATTCGTCTCACCCGTTTATCCCGTATCCGTAACTGTGATTCTACGTGCTTCTCAAAAGCAGGGCACTATCAAGTCTTCTAAAGAAGCTGGATACGACATATTTCGTAAAAAAATGCATCAAATTTGCCGAGTGGCAAAACCTGCTATTATAATTCGTGCGTGAAGACAACTCGTAACGCCCCGGACATCTTTTATCAAGGATTAAAGTCACCAACTGGAAAGTAAGTTTTATCTCTGACTTTTAAAGAGAGTCAAGTACGCGTATTCGCTAAAAGACGTTTTAATATTTGCCCAGTTTGTGTCAGCGAGATCCCATCCGTTCTACGTCTCGTAATTGATAAACTTATTTTTGCTGAGTTGCGGGTCGAACGAGTGTTTGCTTTTGGGATTCTGTCTGTCCAACGGTCACTCACTGAAGGCCTTTAAAAATATTTAGGAGTTATGTGTTATTGCATTCTTAGAGGACATGCTAGAATAATTTTCTAGCATTGACGACAGACAATCTATTGCCAGGATTAGGATTATTGTCTACGTCTATTGGTGGAGCTCGTGTACTTTTGCAAGGTGTCAGCATATTTATCGCATGTCAAAATGTTTTTGTTGCACGTCTACTCGAAATGTCAAATAGTCCAGTTGCCGTTGCGTCTAAGGTTTGGGTATCTTGTATTTCGTCACGAATACGTATTATTTCAGATGTATATTTCAGTAAATACTTAGCGGATTTTGCAGTTCCCGGGTGTTTTCCTACGGAAATTCGTTCTGGGTGTGATTAAAATTCTAATGATGGAATATTAGATATTATTACAAGTGTTGACAGTGTTCATATGGATAACGGCAGTTTAAAAATGAACATAATATTATTAGCTTTACCACAGAAAAAAAGGAAACTAATTGGAGCAGGGTATAATACAACCACTAATGTATTCTCTAGGTATTGTGGCTTCTTAATCCTAGCAGTTCACTAGCTGCTTTATGAAAGGTAACGAGTGGAAGATTATTTCAATTTTATTGGTTGTATCTTTGCTGTATTTAGTTATGTGATATATCTTGTTTTATCTAGCTAAACGCAATGGAGAGTTCTGAAGAGCCAACAAGTCTGCAATCCATCTGTCATCTTAAAGCATCCGAACTGTTTCCAAAGCATACACATTTTGAGTGTGATGATCCTACTCTTACTGTACCCTTCACACCACTGAGTGGAGAATCCGTCGTTGCTCTTGGATGTACTTCAGATGGAGTTCTGGCACTTTCCAATTATCGTCTCTACCTCCAGCTCAGTCAGGCTTGTTACAACATACCTCTAGGTCTTATCGAGCAACTCGAAGTTAAAGAAATCTTCTATCTTCACATTGGCTGCAAGGATGCTCGCTCGTTGAGGTACGCTTAAAGTACCATTACGATTCAATATTATTCCTTGTCTGGAATTATGTATGACATAGAACAGCAATCATGCGATAAAACATGCAGCATGATCAAGGAATAACGCAGCAACGTTTCAGCTGCGCGTTCTCAACAAATGAACACTGTTTGGAGTGGTTTAAACGGCTGCATAAAGTAACCTATCCCCGAAAGAGTATAGAAGACATATTTGCATTCGCGTATTATGCGTGGTCCGTCGAGGAGGGGAGAGATTATCCCAGACTCGGGAAGGATAATGGATCCTACATTGCTACTTTTAATTCGGAAGTAAGTAGCCCGGCATACATTAGGATTCAATCTAATGACCTGCAACCAAATAATCTTGACATACTGACACCAATATCTTTCAGGTGGAAAGATTGAAGTTTAATCTTCATGGAACATGGCGTGTCAGCCAGATCAATGCAGACTACAGAATGTGCCCATCTTATCCTCCGCAGTTGCTTGTTCCTGCTTGCATTTTAGATGAGACTCTCGAGACTGTCGCTAAATTCCGAAGCTCCAGGCGCATTCCCGCCGTTGTATGGAGGTAAACCTATCGGATTGCCGCTAATAGATACCCAGTATTATAATTTTGTAAATTATTATCGATATTGTACTATATTTTTTATTAAGGCACATTAATAATGGCGCTGTAATAGCGCGTAGTAGTCAACCAGAAGTAGGTTGGTTGGGCTGGCGAAGTACACAGGATGAGGATCTACTAAAGGCTCTCTCAGATGCATGTTCCTACGACAGAGGAGAATCTACAATGATAGATTCTCCAACTAGTTATTCAGATGTCAGTGAGGAGTCCATAACCCCGAGTACAACTAAAGTAAGTGGTTATCATTAGAGAAAGAGCAAATACGTGAAAGTGACATCTTTCTACAAGATAATTCTTTCTATTCCTAGAAAGTCCTTATAGTTGATGCCAGGTCGTACACGACTGCTGTAGCGAACAGAGCACGAGGTGGAGGATGTGAGTGTCCTGAGTATTATCCCAGCTGCGACATTCAATTTATGAATCTGCCAAATATACACTCGATACGAAAAAGTTTCCATGCAGTTAGGCAATTATGCGCATCTGATGCTGATCAGCCAAAGTAAGCTAACTAGATCACTTAGTGAAAAATGTTTTTTTTTAAATCATCTCAACCTTCTTTGTGTTTTTTTTTATACAAAGTTGGCTAAGCTTACTAGAAGGAACTCGATGGCTACAGCATATGTCTGGGTTGTTAAGAGCAGCTGTTACCGTAGCTTCGGCCATTGAAAGGGATGGGCGACCTGTCCTCGTTCACTGCAGTGATGGCTGGGACAGAACACCACAGATAGTCGCTCTAGCGCAATTATTATTAGACCCGTATTACCGTACCATGGAGGTATGTGAAACGAAATTCAAGAAAGACTAACAGTTATTACCGATTATATTCTATTATGTCTTTTTAGGGATTTCAAGTTCTCTGCGAGAGAGAGTGGTTGGACTTTGGACACAAGTTCGCTGATCGTTGTGGTCAAACAGTCGGTTGTGAAGATCCCAATGAACGTTGCCCAGTATTCTTGCAGTGGTTGGATTGCGTTCATCAGCTGATACGGCAATTCTCCTGCAGCTTCCAAATGTCACCTGCATACCTTGTACGTGTCAGGATGAATTAATTTTACCGAATTAAAAACATCACATATAGAGAGTAATGCAATATTGTTCCATATTATAGGTAAAATTGGCACAGCACACCTACTCACAGCTTTTCGGTACATTCCTCTGTAACACGAGGCAGGAACGCTTGCAATTGAGGATACGAGAACGTACTTTCTCAGTTTGGCGTTTTCTCAACTCAAACTCTTTCGTTAATCATTTGTATTCGCCGCAAAAAGATCAGGTACGTTTGAATCAACTAATTATACAGTGAAAAAGTTCTTGAAATTTTTCGTAGTGTTCTTAGCAGGTGTCTAATATAATAGAACGAATCATTTTTTCTTTCCATAGGTATTGTGGCCCAGTTGCAACGTGCGTGACCTTGTACTATGGTCTGAAGTATATCTAGGTTCGACCGAATCATCCTTAGGTAATAGCAATGATAAACAGAGAGTCACAATGATCGATATCGAGGGTGGCGACAGTGAAGAACCACAAGGACAAATGACTAAAACCCGCTCGTATGGCGATCTCATACACGTACAGGATCATGTGGCGTATCTGCACCGCAGACTAAGCGATCCCAGCATCTCGATCGAGAAGTACGTGCTATATTTTAATTAATGACATCCAATACAGAATTACTGTCATACTTAATGATATATATTTTTATTCAGTCGTATCCTGATCATCGTGCGCATTTCCTTTGTTTGTTTTATAATAGGAAATTCGATTCCCTTAACATTGAGAACGAGGTCGAGAAGATAGAGGAGAATACGAACGAGATTAGGATTCCAGAGGTTAATGGCGATGATACTCTGGAAAAGGCTGCTGAGAAAAATCGATACAACACAAACGAAGTGTCCAGTGATTCCCCAGCTAATCCATCTGTAGACAGTTCGACGGATACTATAATACCAAACAATGACCTGACCGTCGATGTTGTTAATGGAGAAAAAGATATGTAAGTTATTGAAGTAATTACGTGCTTCCGTATCAATTGATATTAAGTCCGGTTAATAAATTCTGATTCATCTATTGATATCTATTTATAACGTGACCCTGTTATTTATTATTTTTTCTAGGCTGCAGACAATCCAACCACAAGATGTTGTGGTTTTACCTTGGACAGAAACTGGTGTGGCAGGTCGCGGTGGCTGTACGTGCAATCGTATTCACCATGAGGGCAGTGATGTGAGTGACACTAGCGTGCCCTTAATGTCCAGAACACCTAGCAGCATATGTCCAGCATCTCCAATTCATCAAGACATTATACTCGATAATCCCGACAGGCTGGACGACGTCGACGGACTGCCCGTCATTCACATCGATGTCCAGCTGCGTGTACAGCAGATCATCGTCGAACACAAGGTAGTTTAATTATAATAATTATAATCTATAAGAGTTCCGTATCACTTTCTATACACGAATTTCTATTCTGTTCTTTTGGGATCTAGCTCAAGGAGGAAGCATTGCGAAAGGAATTACACACGACAAGGCTGGCTCTGATCAAACGCGTTTGCAACCACAACGCAGACACCGATCGTATCGACGACATTGTAAGTGTAAGATTTTACTACTATGACAACCATCCAGGAACCATAGTCATTTGCAACGTAAGAAGTCCAGAAATAATTGACGCTTATAATTTAAAATCATGATATAGATTCATCTTTAAAGTTCCAGATAGTGTAGAAGGTCTAAGATGATTTTGAAAAGGCAGATAGTTCTCTCCAAGAACATTAACGATGTAGATTCTATTGAAAATAGGAAGGCCTTTCTGGCTAGTTATTACTAGGTTATCTACGGTAACTTCTCATTTGGATTATCTTGAGAAATCAGTAATTACAGTAACAAGTCTATCTAGATATGAGTTGCGTGTTCTTTGTATAGAGATTCAGGATATTTCTCTTTGTACAGGGTTCGTTACCGGATTCCGTGGGGAGTGCAGGAGACCACGGAGAGTCTCTACCTTCAGACATGTCCTGGGAAGCTGTAGAGGATCTTGGACCCGCACCAACTCTGTGGGTACCGGATCACGCAGTGAACCGTTGCATGGGATGCGACACAGAATTTTGGCTGGGAAGGCGCAAACATCACTGCAGGTATTAACTATTTACAAAAATCTTCTAGTTGTCCGAGTTCGGACTAGTTTAGGGGCTATGTTGCCTACTCCTCGCAGATGCTGCGGCAAAATCTTCTGCGCGGACTGCTCAGAGAACTCGACTCCACTCCCCAGCGAACAGCTGTACAATCCCGTTCGAGTATGCAGCGACTGCTTCTCGCGTCTCCATCATCACACGAGTCCCTGCCAGTGCAATTCACGTCAGCAGAACCGGAGCAACGGAAACGAGAACGAGACGGATGCGCAGCAGCTGAATTCGGACGGTGCACAGACGTGTCAGAGGTCGAGGGTCTCCTCCATGGGAAAAGAGACCTGTAACGATTCCACGTTGCATGTCAATCAACAAAAATCACAGCCGTCCGTGACAGCGAGCACGGTGAACTGAATGGAAAGCCCTACACCTAGGAATGGGATCGACTTTCAATTATGTGAAACATAACCTAAAATCGATGGGCGATTGATGCTGTCGGATTTATACATAATTTGTATCGTATATAATGATGCGCGTGCGAGAAGAATAGTTAGAGAAACGGAGAGGGGGAGTGAGAGAGATAGATAGAGAGAGAGAGAAAAAGAGAGGGGTCGCGACGCTAGATTCTTTAAAGAATCTAATATTTATTGCTAGTGTAAGTATTTGTACGACAATGAAGAGTGTATAGATGCTGATCAGGGAGAGACTTATGAGATAGCATTAACAGATTGATAATGATTAATATCGATATACGATGATGAATTATGAGACTGCGTGGTGAGATTGAGGTAATACGTTAATATACGTTATGGGCGACGATGATATTCTTACCGCTAATTAGTACCTTAATTATAAATTCGAGAGAAAATCCTCGACTTTAGAAGGAATACAATTTCGAGATCACCGATTAAGATATCTATGATAACGGTCATTGGGAATAAAAGAGGCACGTTTTGGCTGGCTGTGACAGATGTCTAACATTGGACACTATAATGAAAGAAATGCTAATGGTTAATTTGCCGATTAAGCTGATTGACAAATTAACTAGTGACCCAGGAGTAACGTTACGGACGAAGTTGTATTTATATATTGTCGCCGTGTACGAGAATTGGAATATTAAATGTCACTATGGTATTTCATCGTGTCTTCCGCTCTTCTCTTTTTTTTCTTTTTCTTTTTTTCTTTATTATCAACCAAAAATTATATGCACTCCTAATATTACAACTACGGTTACTCGTGTATCTTGCTTCTTTTTTTTTGGTATTGGTATGGTGTCACTAGTGATGTCATAGATAACCCTAGGATGGAATTTCTAGTAAAAAAGATTCTTTTCTTTCGTATGTCTAACTTCTTCCAAAATCACGTGCTTTTTCGTAATACGTCAATGTTCCGGAATGTTGAAACATTTCTTATAAGTTGTGTGGCATTCTTTAAAATGTCATTGGTGTCTTTGGTGTCGTCAGCCTTCTGGAACTGTATTAGTATTACCAGATACGTGGTCACGGATCCGACAATCTGAAAAGTAAAATAGCGAAATCGTATCCGTAAAGCACAAGACATAGGGCTATAACTTTAATCAGGAAAAAAATGATCAGATAGAGAAAACAAAAAATCAAGCAATATTCGATTGTCTATTACTAATACGAGAACAAATTTGAATATAATACCGAAGTCACTAGAGATCTGTCGAGAGAGAAAAGTCCACAGGCAGAAAAGTCAATGGGTCTGTGTAGTAATTGAAGCGAAAATATTTCCAACTGCTTTCTAATGTCACTATCCAAATTCCATGACAGTAATTGACTTACGATCACCGCCGTGGTTTTAGCCTACAATCGAAAAGGAATCTTATTCACATATATTTTTTGTTGTTCGGTACACTTTTTATTTTACGACTATTTTTATCTCATACGTCATATCCACCTGTAAATTACCTTTGTGCTGGCTTCATAGCAAGGCTGAACAATAATGAACATCCTACCGATATGAAGAACACACCAGAAACATTGAGTAGCAAGGAAGAGACCATTGTTACTACCATTGGCATCAATAATTAGAACATACGGGGTAATAATTAGATGAAGAAGACAAGTGAGAGTAACCACGAGCACAGGCACCCCAAAAGCAGTATTTATAAGTAGAACGGTATCGCATAGTGAGGAGTGTACAGTGATCAGTTGGGAAATAGTATCAGCGACGTTGCGACATTCTACAAATTTCAATAAATAACTAACACAATAATAATTAAATTTTAAAAAAGATTTTATGCCAGATTCGTTACCACTTCCACTGACTCGTACCATTTCCCACAATGAAATCGGCAATCTTAGACTTCCGTTGTGGTCGATCACCCCTAATTTCTGCCCTGATGAAAGCACCCAGCTGTCCATGCTCCCTAAAATCCCCTGTTATCAAATCAGTATACTGGAAATCCTTTTAATCTCAAATATAAGACATTCGGCGAGTATTGCGATATCTTTCTGATAAATGAGTAACGCACTACCCGCCATGTTATGTTTCTTCTTTATTTCTACATTGTCGCACCTAATGCAAAATCCTTCCTGAAGCTCTCAGTGATCTTCTCCGTCTTCAGTACATTCTTCAGAGTCTGATTGAGTCGACCAAATCTTTCACCGATATTATATGTTAATAACGTGTACTGTGCCTCTATCATTATAACTATCACGTAGAGAAAGTATATGGGGATATAGTTCATGGGACCTTTGCCGCTTTTCTGGTTGCTAATCTTCACCCGGGTGCTCCACGAGTAAAGGTCCAAGGATGAAATTAATATCAAGTATCCCAAACTGATAGTTATCAAGAATATGGCGTATCTGCGAGTTTTCTTGGGGGACACTATACCCAGTTTCTCATCTACCTTGATTAGGAAGGTAAATTGATTTTAGTACCAAGATTATATATTAACTCAATGTAACATATCTGACATTAAGTACTGACCTCCACCAGGTTGTTTATGATATACTGAAGATGGGACCATCGAAAGGGAGAACCTAGAATAGAAACAATTGCCAGAAACAAAACGGCCGAGACATCCCCACAAGTGACGACCACGGCCGTTGAGGATTTCATCCTGGTGCTGTTTTCCAATCCGTCGCGAAGATCTCGCCAGAGGCCAAATATTGCACATCCCATTAAAAACACAAGAAGACAGATACTGTAAGGATATCAACTATATAGATTAGAAAGATACATTATACGTTTTAGTGTATCTAATCAGAGGTCATACCTGTAGACTATATTCCGAAAGTGAAGTCTACCCCAGTAGCGTCCAGGATTTTGCCGAACAAATTTCACCGGAAGCAGACCGCATACCTTGCTCAGATGATATGCCGGTATCAGGGACTGGTAGAGATCCGACTTGACAGTAGTGCTCATGACTTCTGTTTGCCTCTCGGACTCACATTCTTTACCAATTCCTGCCTCGATCTCTGCATAAGTTAACACCAATTTCTTTCTACTTCTTGACCTTTTAACTCATAGAAATATTTTCTATTGCCAATTCCCTTTGGCGAAAAATAATCATTGGTTTTCCATTGATTTCCGTTAATTTACCACATATATTTACCATAAAAGCATTGGCAATGGCAAAATTCGCTAAATTAGATACATTCAATTTCGTTGTCATGAGTGTTAAAAGTCAAGAACGTTAATTATGTTCATTTAAGATATACAATATTTCTGGTGAACTAGATCTATGCGCTGTAAGTTTAGCGACTGAATTTATTTTACCAGGAAGCCAATGATACTAAGTACTACCAATATTATAATTACATCCTATACATAGTAATTAGTCTAAATTATGGTCTATTTCTCAGTATTTCAGGACTTACTCGCCTTGACCGTCGGATTAGAATGTCGGCTCTTATCCATGACCTTCAGGTGATTTTTTAAGATTTTATATCAACAGATGTATTTGCCATTACGTCCTCTTTAAACAGTACGCATGATGAAATTCATCCTTTTATTAATACAATGACACTATTATCAAAAACTAGTATAATAATTTCACCCTTTTAATTGAATTTTCTTTAATACAGGACAACAGTCAGGTCTTGCAGATGGACACTTAAATACTCTTGTATCGAATAGATACGATTCCCAACGGTACATCGACTTTTATTTACTGCAGCTAGCCTACCCATTCATACATGTCAGATAGCAAACGGATAATCTTGTTAACGACTGTCCACTCCGAAGATGGTTATCCTTCGAAAACACAGTTGACTACTGTAAACACATATGCGTAGCTATACTTATTATAACAGAGCTTGTGTTAACTACGCTTTCATCGTTACGAATATAAACATCTAATAAAGTACTAATTATACTGGAGAATAATACAAAATATTGTTTACAGACATCCGCGAGATACTTTTACGTATTAAATTAGTATATTTATACAGTGAATAAGTATTAAGGGTTGACTATTTTTTCTACATCTCTGATTATAATTGTCTGTTTTGGTGTCAAAAGGTACCTACGATACAAATCAAACGTGACTAAGTAATTGGGTCAAGTTGTTTGTGTTTATTTAATTTATAGATTGTACAAGTAAGCATTAGCGTCAGGTTGGCGTTTTTCTTGACTGATAGGGGTAAACAGAGACTCGAGACCTGTCCGAGTTTTTAATATGTAATAGCAAGGGTGTACACCTATAGTGAAACCTAAGGCTGTGACTGTCAAGTGTAATTTATGTTTGAAAAAAAGGGGAATTGCTGCAGTGTAAATAAAAATGGTGGTTATGCAACTTGGAAATTGTAGAATTTACCGTGCTTGCGTCTAATTAAGGGCTGTGATGTGCTATTCTAAAGTTTCAATTTGAAGGGTTTGAATCATGTTTTATCTAAACTTTGTATTCTATTTTTATATATGGTTGCAATCTTGTTTTTGTAGTCTATAGTTTTGTCTGCTTATATATACAGTGTTCATATAAACATTATGAGTGCATGCATGCGTGCACTTGCTCTATACATTATGAATGCTAGTCATATGACGAATGGCGAAAGATATTGCTGTTTTCTTTTACTGTGATTGTTATTATTATTGCACTAGTATTATTTCCCTTTTATTTTTATTTTATTTTGTTTTCTCTGACGACACTGTTGTCTTTAGAAAAAGAAGCGATTTTTATTTTTTTAAATTGATTAGTTATTGGAAAACATGTAAGAACTCTTTTTACTGTCAAAAGTACTCACTGCTCGTGACGAATATGGCCAAGGAATTCATGCGAGTGGCTCACCACGTAATCAAATGATATTCACGGATGCTCAAACAGTTGTATCTAGAACGGGGAAACGGGTCAAAGAATTTTATTTATATTATAACTGGCTTCTAGGGGTAGTGGAATATTATGGTACGGTATATTCTCATTTTATATATAAGTATATACCCAAGCTCGATCACACTTCTTATACTTTATTGTTACATGGTCTTATGGGTGAAGAAAAGAACCAACGATGTTGATATGCTTGTGTAAATATTGATGACACACATTGTGCAAGGCGGTAGTTTGTCAAATATATTCGCAGTATTAATAATGTAAGAAATTCCAAAATACACAATTTATTTATGCATAACTATTATGAAAACTTTAAGCTGGGGAAACCCCATCACGGTTTCTAAAGAAAATATTAATTTTTATCCAAAATCGTATTGTAATTGATGTGTACATCGGAGATTTGGTTCTTTATCACCATCAATTTATCATAGGTAGATATACGTGTGTATACGCTATCAATGTTGGTACTATTGTCAACAGTAGATTCATAATCACAGAGCCATCTTAATAATTAAATATTTTCCTTGTTATTCGATCGGGGTTTCGAGGATATGCATATCATATGGCAAGGACTACACATGCGAGGTGTGTTTAATTTGACAATTCCAAAGGATTTCACAGAAATTTCTTTCAAGAAAATTTATTATTATTTTGAAAAGGTTTTTCTTTTCTTTCTTTTCATATTTATATGTATCGATCTTCTGCTACTCGTTATATACGGTGATCGTACAGTTAACTTGATTATTGATAAGAGGATACAAATCATTAATGTCAATTAAACAATTAGTGTTTTTATGTTTGAAAAATGTAATACTTTATAGTTTAAACTTTAAGTTTTTCGTTGGTTTTTGTTCAAAAATTTTCCCTCCGCGTTAATTATACCTAGAAAATAGAAATTCCCTATAGCACAGAAAAATCGGTAAAAAAAATTTCGATTTACATTATTGCGCTATGAAAATATGAAAATTTATTGATTCGAAAAAATTATAATTAATGCGATTGAGCACAAGACGCATAGGAAGGGGAAAGTTTAAAATAAAAAGTCTATTGAGGCGTCGCGGTATCAGGCGAGCACGAGTTAACCTAGCAAGATGCTAGTTGACTGTTACGGATTTTATTCAACATTTTTGATGCGTGTACTTGGATTTTTTGGAAAATTTACTCGAAAGACTTTTTGACCCGTACAACTTTAATACGATTCAAAGTGAATATCTGTTGCGGGTTGTGCATAATACTGATATAAAGACGTACCACATATCCTGTTTGTTTTGACGCACAAGAGACTATAACCTAACAATGCGAATCTTTGGACATCATTTTCAAACGCGTTAAGATTTTTTGCGTATTTGTTTTTGAAAATGGAACGAAATGACGAAGAGTGGTCGGTTGAGTGCTCTGATGAAGAAAAATATGAAGTAGATTCAAAGGTAATTGATTTCTGCCATATTGGCGTACACATTTCAATATAGTTCAATATTGTGTCATTCTTTTCTTAGTTATCCGGCACAAATTATCAATATTGAAATTCTTATTTGTAAATGTAGTGTTCTATATGTTATTGCCAGTTATGGAGTATTCTTTTATATTTTTTAGCCATTCCTTGTTCACTTATATTTTGCACAATTAATGCTTTTTTAGAATGGGTGGATGCTGAAACCCGATGACATAGTAGCACTTATCGAAGGTCTGGAGGCAAATGGTAGAATTTTGGAGCTCGAGTGGAAATGTCCTGGCAGACGTGGACCTTCACCCGTGCCATCAAACAATCACCAGCAAGATCATGGCATGCAAGAATACAAGTGGGTATTTAAATTAAACAAGTTGTTATTATAAAGTGTACACAGTGCGTTATAACATCCAATTTTTTAAGGCTTGAAGAGAAATCGGATTTTGACTTTATGGATGAGATGTCATCACCAAGGTTGCCAGTACGCAGAGTAGGTGAAAGTACACCAAAAGGCAGTGCAAAAAAGAAAACAGCAAGTTTCAATGGAGTATTGTCAACGATGTTACGCCACCGCCGCCTGGAGCAGCAAGAAATAAATGCCAGTCCGAAGAAAAGCGAAGCTGATTCACCAGGTCCTAAGCCACAGCCCACCTAATTCGCTCTTATGAGACATTAATTGTCAAAGATAGTTACGAAATTTGGGAATAATTCAGAAATCTCTAATTTTCCTTGTGGTTGAGATATCATCTTGTGTCAGCTGACTCTTGTTGATGCGTCGAAAGAGATGAAGAACTAGGCAGGAGCAAGATAGGACTGTGCAAATTGTAGATAAATCGCATCAACTAGAATATCAATGTCGGAGCATTTTTCATATCGTCTATTCCGGAGATTAACGCTACCTGATGAAAGGTATTGCTCTTTTATCCTCTGTGAGGATACAAATTGATAAATAATCGATCGATTAAATTATGGTTTCCAATCTAATTGAACAGCATCATCAACCTCTTCCTTTAATCGATCAATTAATTACATAATTGCATATATATATATATCAAGCTATAAGCAACATATTGTACAAAGGATTTTAAACACAAAAATATAGATACGCATTTATACTACTGTATAAATCAAAATACCTTTAATTGCGTGATGAATTATAATAACATCTAATCTACCAAATTAAATCCAATCTTTATTAAAGCTTGGTACTTAAAAATTAAAGATTTCATAAACTTTCTATAAAATCCTCAATCACAGATAGAATCACCTTCACCTCCCTTAGCGGTTTCAGCCCATGAAGGGAACTCATCGAGATCATAAATAAGTTTTCCATAGGTTATAAATAACACAATAATAACAAAAAAGGTGTACACCACAGGGATAGAACCACCAAGAATTAAACTTTTAGTACTGATATTTCCAGCAGCAGTAATAATTGCATTAGGTGGTGTAGCAACTGGTAATCTAAATCCATAAGAACAAGACAGTGTAACTGGTATCATAAAATACATAGGATGAATCTTAATAGCGACACTCTGTAAATAATCAAAAACAAATTAATACTAAATGATAAATCAATTATCAAAAACTTTGTACTTACCATTTGTGCAACGACTGGTAAAATAATATTAGCGACTCCTACGTTAGACGTAAATTCTGTCATTGTATTGGTAATAATACAAACGATAGACAGTATCAACAATGGTGGCAATTTCTTCAATGGCTCCAAGGAAACTCCTACTCGTTTTGACAAGCAGGACGCATTACTCCCACGGGATATAGCGAAGCCACCGCCCAATAGGAACATCAGACCCCAAGGCATCTTGTTCTGAATTATTTTCCAGTTGATAAGACCTTCACTAGATTTTACTAGCCCCTCACTAGCTGGAAAGCAATGAATCTTGCTAATGTCACATATTGGACCTTGTTACGTAATTCTTACGGTTCGGATTACACGCATAGATACACGTGGGTTTCTTGGGTACGATGAACATTAAAATGGCAATAAACAGAACAGGCAATGAATCCTTGATTTCCCTATTAGAAAAGACTTATAATTCATTAATAAATTTAACCTATTTTTCTTATAGAATTTTTCTCTCACGTATCCGTGATGACTTCTGACCATCCACGCACAAAGCCTGGTTTTCTGAAGAGCCATAATATAATGCAAATAACAAAGAGTGTAGCAATGGATGCTTCATGAAACGTAATTTTACCTAGAGCCTTATATTTCTCTTCTATTACCTGGTAAATATTTTTTTTTAATTTAAACCATATTCATTCTACTCTCTATATTGGTTTACTTGATTCGCTATCTTTTCTCCTTCTTTACCAATCGCAGCAGATTTAGCATCATCACTGTTAGGTCTAAACATGCCAAGATACATTATCTGAAGATATATCCAAGTAAGGAAAGTGTTTACAATCATCTGCGGAAAAGAACTTGCTAACCAAAGGGTGAAATTAACCCCTTGGCTCTCTGGAAAAGTGCTTTCAAATATTCCCTTGAAGGCAAGATTGGTACCAGTACCAACAATAGTACCGGTACCCCCAATTGAAGAGCAGTAAGCCGCACTCAGGTAATAAGCCATTGTAATTTTTGTAGGTCTTCTTTCTCTAAAAAGGACCAACAGAAGAAAATATATTCAACATGCCTTCTACAGATTAATCCTACAAGCAAAGAACTCACGGCTCCTCATCAGGGTTTTCAGGATCTCGTATCTCGATGAACATATTTCCAAGTCCTTCCTAAAAGAAGATAAGATTCTAAATTATATGATTTTTTATCTAAAACGACACAGACCTTTTCCAATTCGTAAAGAATCGCGTGAACAATAGGAACCATCATGGCGGTTGCTGCTGTGTTTGAAATCCACATTGATATGAACATGGTTACTGCACAGAGGCCACCGAGCAATTTGCTATGACTGCATCCGACGATTTTCATTACTCCAAGTGCAATTCTCATGTGCAAGTTACAGTACTCGATAGCGAACGCCATTATCAGACCACCGATAAACACCATAATGGTATCGTTCATGTAACAGTCACAGGTTTTACTAGTACTCATTATACCAAATGCCGGAAACAAGATTAGAGGAATGAGCGATGTGATTGGTATTGGTAGACACTCTGTTACCCAATAGACGGCCATTAATATTATTACAAAACCACATCTTGATTCCTTAAAAAAATAATTATAATCAATTAAATTCCTTGTTAATGGATTCGAAATCATATTGACTACATAATACGTACCGGTCGATTGAACATTACTAGCAGTGGTATCAGAGTGATTGGTGTAACGATCAAAATGATCGTTTTCCAATAACATCGAAGGAAAATCTTGATTCGATCAAAAATTGTTAGTGGCGGTGGAATATTTGTTCTAAACAAAAACATCGAATTCTATTAATACAACACACATGTTACACAACATTAATATTATTATTTTAACATAATTTTCTAAAAACTCAACTCTACTTCTTGTACAATCTTATTGATTTCTCCATCATTTTCTTCCGTCATATTTTAAATTATTCCTGTTAAACTTACACAGCAGTAACCCAAAATTATGAACGTGATAAATAAACGATGTTTATTATGAATATTTCAGAATCATCCCTCATCATGTTGAGATCAATCTCAGAGCTACAGGTGGTAAGATCAGTATCTATATTATCACTTTTCTTTCGTGAAATCATCGTATACCGCATCACCGGAAGCGAGCTATCCGTCATTCGACCCTAATTCCCAAGTGTCTGAAGTGGTCTGAAGGGATAAATCCAACGCAACGGTAGGTAATGAAGTGGAGGGATATATTTTTAGCATGACTCACGGGAAATAAAGTTGATGCTCCTTCAGGTTGACGGAAAGGAAAGTAAGGGGATGTTAAATATAAGGGGTGATTCAGTGAGTGATAAAAAGTAGGGGTGTATTGAAAACTGGTTAGAAGGGATAGATACGTGATAGTGCATACACACAGAAGGGTTCCTGTAGGTGGATTCGAAGGGTAGCAGGTAGATATAGATACCAGGTATGTATGCGTCTGTATAAATACAAGCCATATATATACCTGTAGAGGTAGATAGGGTGAAACGTGCGCAGAAATCGACTGAACGAAAAAGAGAGGGCTGAGTGAGACTAGGAAGGGTAGTGTTCGAAGACCTCGCGCGTTCCTGGGTTTAGTCTGCATTGCGCATTCACGAGAGAGACGCATCGTGACGACGCCGAGCGCCGCGACGCCTGTCACCAGCCAAGATCGTCGCGACGCTGGCAACGTAAAGGCACCAACGGCAAACGATTATTCTCACTGCTGCTTCTACTGAGATTTTTTTAACTCGTCCGTATACTTGTGAGCTTCGAGAAGCTTCGTATTTTACTTCAGGGCTGCCAAAGGCAAGTGACGAAACTTTCTTGCTTTTCACAACACAACTTGGAGAAACTTTGACAAAGCCAAATAAAGAGGCCCTCGAGAACGATATGAGACTTTCTCCATTTTTTTTGACTTGGTTATCTGAACTTTATTCCTTATCTGGTTCTACCTGCTCGAGAGACTTTTCTTTTGAACTTACTCAGTTTTTTGAAATATTTTATCTGTATATGTTTTCTTTATGACATTCTGTGATTTTTTTTAGAGAATCGTTTTTTAGGGGTACTGGGGTCAAACTTTCAGACTAAGATCGTGATGATAGTCGTATCCGGTTTCATTGAAGGGGTGAAATTTCAGTAGGGTCCAATAGAGTCAATAGGATTTCTTGTAATTGTTTTATGGTTGGCAACCAACCTTAATGGTATCGCGTTACAGAGTAAGCTTTGCCAAACCCGGAAATTCCTTATTTCTCAATTAAATCCACTATGAAATTTGTGAAACCACTGTAATTTCCCTCTATTAAACTCCCCAATTTAATCTCCTGCGTTTATATTAGGAACACAAAAACGATATATATCCATCACAAATACTATGAACCAATCATGAGTCGCCAGATTTCTCAGACGTCCAATCACGTCAAAGCTACTTTTGGAACCCCAGGATGAGATTAATATCGACACCAGATTTCCGGTACAGATAGATGTCGATAAAGATAAATGAATTTCCAATAAAGGCGTCTCACAATAGCATCCTTATATACACCAATCAAGAGAAATTTTAGAAATAAAATGAGATACAAATTCTCAAACGTACCAAGTCAACCTAAAGAATTTATTTTATATTAAAAAAGCTTCGATAAAAAACCAAAGACTTGGAAGTATCAAGGTGCATTGTATATAGACAATAAACCAAGTATATAAGCGGTGTACATAGTTACTGGAGTATACATATATATAGTTGACTCGGGGGACGACAGGCGCCACGATATCGATCCCACGCAATATCACGCGCGCTCGTGTTCGCCGTCCAGACGCCGGGCGTCCCTCGTGTTCCAGTTGGTCCGATCTACCGGTACAATTTATCATACATCATGCATCGTCTATGACGAACATGTAGATGATATCAGATAAAAAATTTTTTAATATAAAATTCTAATACGATATGACTATCAGTACCATGTAAGTGAATCATTGATAGATTATTAGCAAAATATATTTTATCAGCATCGAACTATACTTATTACACAGATTTAATAGTCAGAATAAAAATTGCAATATTTTCTATGACTCTTATTACGGGTTGTTTTTGAAGGATCATTAATCATGAATCAGATTGGTTTATAGGCATACATTATGAGATAGTATGATGAACTTGTATACCTAGTTATATGTAGCAGATAGTATGTGGGTATATTGATGGGAAGTATTACCCGATGGATATTTTGATTAATGATAGTCAATCTTGGATCCTCAGGAGAATGTGGGGCAGAGCAAACATGGCCGCTGTGATCCTGCTCCTGGGATGGGTCTGCGTATTCGCCCGTGGAGAAGGTAATTCCCCAGTAAGCTGGAACGTTTCCAGGAAATGGAGGTGGTGAACGGTGCCAGGAGTAACAGGGTTTGACCCTTGCAGCGAGCAATGCGGAAATGTCATTTGCGGATGTTGAGGCCGAGGCCATTCTGGAGAAGGCCACGACCTGGTTATGGAGTCAGAGGGACAAGGACGCTGGTTGGGGTAACGATACTCATCGGGTTCTCCTAGCACTACGTCTGGGTAATCTTACCCGGGATGACAACATCCCACCAGCACCGGTCCTGGAGCTACAGCTGAGCGCCAAGCAAATGGAGCTGGAAATCGTTTTGTTACTCTGGAGGTAATAAAGCGAATATTAAATTGTCAATTAAAAAGGATGACTCATAAAAATAATTGGAAGGAATCCAAATAGCATTTTTTGTTTATCTTTTTAGACATAGGGAGGTTGGATTTTCTCCGGTACGTCTTGCCCGGTACACGTTGGCCTTGAACGCACTGTGCATGGATCCAAGACAGTTTCATGGGCATGATCTAATTGGTACACTGCAGCATCACGAACCGCCAACTGATTATGAATTTGCCGTAGCTACGCTGGCAGCCTGCAGTGCTCAGGCTCACGTGAGGAAACGGCAGATTCGTCGACTCCTGGACATCGCAAACGCGGCTCAGGATCATAACGTTGGTAAGTGACTAAATGAATAATTTGTTTGGATATAAATAATAAGATTGTAACTAAAAAAATTTTCAGATACGGTTGCCATGGTGATCTTAGCTCTACGTTGTATCGTCCAGGATCACAGGCACCGCAACCTCCATCATTTTGTTCGCAAACCATCGATCGGCTTGGCCCATCAGCAACGTCTGGATGGTAGCTTTGGTGATTTGCATACCACTGCCTTGGCTATGCAGGCTTTGGAGGAGGTGGAGAATGAGCCTGCAAATAACTGGAACAGGTCGGCTGCCTTAGCGTGGTTGTCTAGTAGACAACGTCAGGATGGGTCGTTCGATGGGGATGTGCGCGCCACTGCCGAGGCTGTTCTTGGAGTAGCTCCACGTGGATTGGCCACTATTAGAGCACTGGATTGCGGTCAGGGTCTTACTGACAGCTCGCCACCACGTTTGACAACTAGCAATGGTAACACCCTTATTGATAATTTAATTGAATTATATGATGATAACTAATTAGTATGAAAAATAAAAATTATTTGCAATTTTAATAATTTAGATATTACAGCACCTGAGAATCATAGCGAAGTCTTAATATCATTAACATCGGGCAGCAATACTAGTGCTCTTATTACGGAACCTGCTGGTACTTCCACGCCTGTCCTTGTCAATATCACTTATACACTTTGGGTTGGCAGCAATGTCAATGAGACTTACAGCTTGACACTGACAGCGCCTAAAAATGAAACCTTTTACGGTGTGATGGTGATGGCCGCGGAAATGTCAACTCACTTTGAATTTGCTGCCTCAGAATGGCCTAACGGTCACTATGTTCACACCCTTGCTGGATACAAGGAAGAGCCCTTATCTTATCACTATTGGTTATTATATAGACTGCCCTCACCACCGGAACCAGCTTCACCACCTGGTAACCAGCTGGTAGCACCAGGAGGTAGGCAAAATGATTTTTTAATAAATCATTATTTTCTTATTGTTCGAATATACGTGGGTATAATAATCCGTTCTTCTTAGGGGTTGATGATCTTCAAATTAGCGAGGGTGAACACTATCTCTTCTGGTACAAGAAACTGTGAAGGGTGAGGGATTCATTTTAATACAGGGATGATCGATCCTGATGATCTAGAAGGAGGATAATCTAGATCCAAAAAAAATTGCGCTCGTCGATTCCGAGCTGGATATCAAGATAATACATTGTTTGTTACGTAAGATACGAGGCATAACATTTTGTATGAAACTGCAATGCACAACCATATTGTACTTATTATTGTATTAATTAACATTTAATAAATGCGATACATACTACGAGTGATAATGACGTTCGCATCGGAATTTCTATAATGTGTTTTGTGTCTTTTTTTCATCCCTTTCAGAAAAGGTCAAGGTAGATAACAAAAATTACTATCATAATAACAAAAAACTTCATATGCCAACCATATTGCATAATAACAGCATATTTTATATGATTCTCCTGTTTCGCTGGCAAATGCTGGGATATTTGGCGAGCAGCCGTTTTTGACTATCTTGGTAGTTATCATAGGTGTAACAACTATACAATACCGTTTATTGAGGTTAAATAGATGAAGTATCTTATCAGGTTGAGTGACACGTCAAACAGGGTGTCGTGGACAATAGAGTCAGTTATCGACAGAAACTGAACGTTTCGAATGCTTCAAAAAATAGTACCGACTAAATTTTACAATTGCTTACAGTTGACCAGTTACCGCTAACTGAGAAATGACTGTGCATAATTGATCTGCGTTAATGAAATAATAGCTTCTTTAATTCATAGATGGCAGCATCCTCGACGATGGCGCAGTCTGTCAGATTCACGCAGCAGAGGACATACGGAACACCCTAGTCTCTATTTTCATCAACGTCAATATCCAATACACCTCAATCAATATCAGCACACGGTACCACACCACCCTTAGGTAATGTGTAGAAATTTGAGATCTTTAATTTAGTTGATCTACCCCCTCGGAGATGGCGGTAGAGGGTTAGATCTTAGATTCGTTTATTTATTAAAGAACACAGAGTTACACCTAAGCAATTGTTAGCGATTTCAAAAATATTTCGTCACGGCGTCGATAAGTATATTCGGAGAATCATTTGTTTTGTCAAAGTTTTTCATCCTCCCTTTAGTCTTCCGTTTGGTAAAAAATCCATATGCCTTTCTCAAAAACCTCTTGCTACGTCTTCTCGAAATTATTCGAGTCGAAGCACACTTCTAAAAAAATCCACAAATCTCGCACTCCGCATAACCAACGGAGAACATTAGGATGTACGATACAAGATTTTAAATCGAGATGTAGGAAATTTTCGAAATATATTTTATTAATATAACCTAATACGATGCAAATTTCACATTGTGGAAGATACACTCGTATATATAGCATAGTATATACACTATATCCGTAGATAAAAGTAGATGACGTAGATGATGATGTTCATAAAATGATGAAATGATACAATATGATAATATGATATTAGTGTGATTATGATGATGATAACAATCTCGTACCGTACCAACGCCAGCGCCAATGACATCGCCAGCGCCAACGGTAGCACAAACGCCGGCCCTTAATTCTTAAATCGTTCATGAGCTCTCAAGTCGGCGCGCGCAGTGGGCCTCGAGTGAAGGTAAATTTTACGTCAAAGCCACCCGAGCATGTTCACTGTAATTTACGGATCTTCGAAAACTATTTGAGGCCTCCAGGATGAGGCTTTCAAGAAGAATTATGGGAAGATCCACAACAGTGGCGCCACCACAAGAAGAGAATTTACGGATCCTCAGAAACTATTTTGCTTTAAGTCGGTCTCTTACGTAGTACACCTACTTGAAATTCACCGTCTGTGCTACACGATCAGTCACTACGTAATAATTGGCCGACACCTCTGGCATTTCCAGTCGATTCATTTCAGCCAAGTCATTCGGGTCGATCGTTGTACGATGGTTGGATCACTGTTCAAAGGTGGTTCAGAGCGACTTGAACATAGCCACATATGTATATGAACGTTCGTTGAGGGAGATCAGCGACTGTGGAGTTAACTCGATTCGATCTGGAACACGTCGGGTCGCCGACAAAGGAGGACGTGCCGGCGGCCCCTTAAACTATTTCACAAAGCTACGTTGAACGTATCGTTTCTACTGGGTGTTTCAAAATTTGCCTATGACTTTATATATAAGTTGATTTCAGGTAAATGCTAATCGATGTTACTCTCGAGGAAGTCAATGCTCTTCAACAGCTCTTTTGATGAACGGTAGAAAATCAGGTCACTGTTTTCATGATTCACTTCCTGGTTCATTATCTGAACGCAACGGATGTCTGTTACGTTTTTCATGTACTTAAAAAAAGTTTGACATTGCTTATTTTTTAATTCCTTAGAAGATGATTTTTTTGTCAAACCTTTGCCATCTTTGCGTGTGTCTTCTATGTCTGTTTTGGATGAAGTTAAAGGTTTCTTTCTTAATTGCAGTTTCTCTTCTATGTTTTTACTTTCATCGGTGGATAAATTCTCCACTTCGTTAATCTCATCCGCAGTGGACGTAGTGCGTTGTATGTCTTGATTTACATTTTCATGAATTTCTGCGGATGAGGTGAATTATACATTTTTTTCTATGCACGCATTTGTACACCCTGTATATAGAGATGGGATGGTAGAAATCTTTGAGATATAACCTGTTTCTAATTCTGCTGATATTTCTTCTGGTTCTGCAGGCTGAGCTGGTTCGGCGGCACCTGCCACATCCGGTACCGGTTCTGCAGGATTCTCTTCCGGTGTGTTCGACTCCATTTTAAGTTCTTATCTAAAGTAGCAGTACGATCGATTCTGTAATAACGGTAAGGTTAGCAGGTGAAATTTTTTTAGAAATTTTGAACTTTTTTATGTTTTTTTCAAAATTATAGAATTTTTTAAAAATTTATTGTGCGGATGGCAGAGTACGGAATAAATGCGCGGAAATATCGACGCTGCGTTGCAGGACTCGACGCTTTATTTATGAAGTTTATCATAACCGTTCTCAATTCTCGGATTCCTCCTGGGATTGAACTTGGCGAGGTAGACGGAATAAATATGAAAAGATATCAAAATGCTAGAAGGGCGACCATGTCCTCGAAGGAATAAAATATCTGTTGCCGTGAAGATATTCACAAGATGCTTTAAAATCGAACTTACGGGACTTGAATGACCTACGATTTTCAATGAAGTATTTTTTTATTTTACTTAAACTATATAATTTTCACCAATACTGAGTTATTTCACTGATTAATGAATTCGGACCAATAAGAGATTCCAGGAAAACATGAAAAATTATTTTGATACAGAGATATAATGAAAAACAGTAAATTCCTTGTTTAAAAATTCTTAATTTTGAATGAAGACATTTTTTTGTAATTTGGTACGTCAAATTTAACGCATGAAGATTGGAATAAAATTTGTATACGTTGTGTGCCTAACTTCACTTGTAACCAAAATCAAATTGAAGATCACTTAAAAACTTGCAGCTAATAAGTAATTTTGAATTTGATTCAATTGGTTTAGTGTAATTAAACGTCTTGAATAACAGATACTGTCGTAAAGTGATATATTATTTCCCGCAATCGTGTCAACCAACTCATGTAGGATGTTGAAATGCTAAAGTAGAAACAAAGGCAATGTTTTTGAAAATATGGAACAGTTGCATAAGCGATAGTGCATTGTGTTCGAACGTATATAAAACTGATGAACGATATCAGAACGATGGTCAGTTTACGTTGGCAACTCCTAAGGATGTCTACAAAAATAGGAATAACGGGTGAGACTAAAAATGATAATTTTAAAAATTAGTTCAAATAATTAGTAACGTTTATTAATCCTGTTTTCTGAACTATTGCAGAAGCAACGCTGTGCCTGCTGGTATTGTTGCTGTTTCAGAATTTCACAAAATCTGCCATCTGGCACAGTAGATTGAGTAAAATTAAACCAGCCCAATATTTGGAGAATCAATGGGACGTAAAAGATTTACAAAAATTACGCAACAAGCGGCAAGTGCAGAACGAAAATATAGAAATGGAATATGATTTTGAGGTGAGTGAGGAAGGTCCAGAACCACCGAAAAATATTCAAGAAATTTTGACCACGAAGTCATCCAAGAATCAGAAATACCTTCAGGATACATTGTCAAAATTACTTTCAAAAACTACAAACGTGTCAAGGCAGAATACAGAATCGAAAAATCTTCAGGACCTTAGTAATTCCAAAAAAATCAATAATCGTCAAGACTATGATTCATATCCAGAACAATTCTTGCAAAAGATTTTCAAAGATGTTACGAATATTCAAAACGACCGTGAGGACAACTACAAGGATGTTCAACTAGATCCTGAAAAGTTCCTTTGGGATAAGAATAAGAGTGTGACACCGATGATAGAGAGTGTTGATAAAATTGCAAGAAATACAACGCTATTGAAGTTCGCAAGGTCGCAAAACAAGTCTAGCTCGGTTGACGAGGAAACTTTTAATAAAACGTTAGTCGGGTTTTCGTCTACATCGTCATCTGGGAGTCGAGTAGAACTGGAGAAGCAGGATGATTCGGAGAAGACTCAGTATCTAGAAACGAATGACGTGTACGCTCCTGATGGAATCACTGAAATTCATCTAATGAATTCGCTAAGGGCGAAAGGTCTTTCTGTAAAGTTTCAGGCATATTTAAACAATAGTCTAACAAAACGCCACGCTTGGATGAAGAATATAGAGAAGCGGATAAGCATCCTGGAGAATGACTTCCGTCGCATCTTTAGCTGTCGTGACAAAATGGGTTCCATGAAAAATCAGCAGGAATCTCGGAAAAGGACTGGCAAAGTGTCTAAAACTTGTAGGAGCGTGAAATGCTATCTGGGAACAAGTAGAAGCAATCCAGTAAGACCTGGTAGAGAAGCTCAAAAGGTTCCTGGAGAATCGTGGAGGTTGGGAAAACAAGATCCCGGAGAAGAGGAGGAACTCGATGGTCACTTTACTTCAGCCAGCCAAGTCAAGTTCTCTGAACTTCCTAAGAATTCCACTGAGGTCTCTAGGTACCATGAAGTATCCAGTAAGGGCGAATACTGGGACAATCGAGCTGGACGTCCTGCAGCTTCGAGCACTGTCCAGGATTACAGAACGATGAGAGAACTTACCGAAGGAAGAGAGCATGTCATGAGCTCAAAGAATTCTCGTGGGTATCAAAGTAAAATGGCAGGAAAGGGTAGAAGAAACACTAATAAACGTAACAATGTCAAGGAGTTACCTGGGTACGTGACCCGGGATCCTGAAGAGGATGACTACTCTCACATCGGTAGAAGAAGGGTTCTGGCTAGAGTTGGACAGGGCTCTGATAAGCATCCAAGAGAACTTCCGGCTGAGGAGAAACGCACTGGAGGTCAGATTGATCGAACCGAGTCTTGGCCAAAATACATTACTAAACTCAGAATGTTGGCTCTACCAGAAAGTTTATTCACCAATCAAAGAAGCTTTTCGAAAAGATTTCAAGTTCCCATTAGAGAACCTAGAATAAATTATCTTTTAGATCCTCCAGTTCATAAAAATATTCAACGTTCAATCTATAACAGAGATGATAATAAAAGTCAAAAAAAAATTACTCGTCGGAGAAGTCATTCCAGAGACACTGAAAATGATTCAAAAATTATGGAAACTCAAATTCCAAAACCAAGAGGAGATTTGAATCTTGGAAGAGACTATAGTAATTCATCTAGGAAACCATCGGACAGAATACGCTATATAATTACAGAAAGAAACGCATCAAGCAATTCTTCCCAAATTCCTAGAGGAATATCAACAATGGCGACTATTTCCAAAATTCATGAATCCATTGTTCCCAGTTCATATAGTGAACTAAGTAGGCCTGCAGCAGACTGGAGATGGACATTCAGGGAGAATACACCATCCTGGAGAATGTTTGTCGCTGGACAAGAGTCAAAATCAGTGATTACTCAACCATCCACTGGAAGTCTGATGGCGCCACTAGTTGAGAATGATCAGGAATCCCAGACACAGGAAAGTCGAGTCCAGGAGTCTTGGAATCCTATTCTACCAGGGCCTTTGGATTATTACGCACAAGGTCAGCGAGATCCGAACGAGTTCTATAACTCTTTTTCATCCTGGGAAAATCAGTCAAGATCTGCCCCTGATTTCAGGCTAAATGAACCAGTGACAATCGCCGAGGATAACGCTGTTCCCACCATCCTTGATGGGGGACTGAACGTATATAATGATTATCCGCCTTACAGGATCAGATATCCAGAGAACCTTCCTGGAATATATATCCAGGATATTCTTCATCAACGACTAGAACCACCTGGTGAAAATCCTTTGCGGATTTCTTACAAAGTTCCTAAGGAAGATATTATTAAACGGTTTTTTAAAAATGTAGACACCAATCAGCGTATCAATATCATTTTAGAAGACCATGGTCAGGAAAAATCTTTTAACGGGAATAATTTACAGGACCAAATTCCTCTTTCAAAAACGGCATCTGAATCTGTAGAAGATGAAGAGTATTTACAAAATTTTAATTCTGATCTACATCCAGAGTCAGAAAATTCTATTATTCGAAATTCACCCAAAATCATACTGGGGTATTCTATTCCAGGATCATACCAGGATCAGAATGAAAAAACATATCTTTCAAGATCAAAAAGGTCAGTTCAAATGGTCGATTATCTAAGAGCGGCTCAAGAATATCAAGATAAACTTCACGAAGTTCAAAATGCAGCCTTGAGAACCTGGTTATCAACTCAGAATGAATTCGGTAACAGAAATATCTCAAATATTAAACTTTTTAGTAGTGTAACGTCACCAAGTACAGAAACAAATAAGGAATCATTAAGGACATTATCAAATGAACATAACGAATCGAATTCAAAAGTGAACGAAATACTTTACCGTTTGCTACACGGTCAGCCAATTCCTCAAGAAAGTTTAAGAACTGATTACACAATGGTTAATGACAATCCTAATTACGCCATAATAAAAACAAAAAATTCAAATATTCGAATCGAACCATTCAATGAATCGAATGAAGAATCGAATACTAATAAATTTAAGGAAAATACATTGAATATAAGTGGAACAGAATTACGTACAGCATTAATGTTGACAACATTAGACGAAGATTTTGAACACATGTATGAGAGTATCGAATCCGAAGATGACGACATTGATTACGCAGATCCAAATTCGACAATTAATCGTTTCGAAGATATAGAATATATAGACGGATCGAATGTTGAGGTAGTGACGGTAAAACCATCATGGTCTGATTTTATGTTAATTGGTACAAGGGACAGAACAATTAACGATGAAAATAAAGAAACAGATTTAAAAGTCAATAATGGCGCGAGCGAATAGTCCGGTTGACCCATTAAATTCAAATAAAAAATCGATATGAGAAGCGCCAAGTATTTAGACGATCTAACAGATTGATATTACCGTAACATACTGATTTTTTAATATAATTGACAAAGATACCAATGAAAATGACAAAAGAAATAAAATGTAGAAATAAAAATGACTCGATAGGTGGCAGAAATAGTAACAAACTGGCCGCCATGTTTGATTCTGTAAGACCCTCGGCAGTTACCGAGCAGGAACGACACGAGTGGGAAGCTAATGGCAACTTCAGTGAGGAGGACGTCGTATAACGAGATTTTAAAAAGCGTCACAAATCACACTGCAAATGTTCACATTGACACAAAGGATCGACCACTGTGGAGAAGCCAAAGGAGGCACATCTGGCGATAAAAATATCCGTGAGTACGTACCTAACCCCTAACCTAACCTAACCTAACTTAATATAACCCCGAGGCTCCTACGAAAGTAACGAGTATAAAATTAAATTGCAATGAGACCTTACGCCTTGGCTGACAATTAAATCTGATAAGGACGTCCCGTAATATAATGCTCGTAAACCTTCGGTTATCTTCGGCTGATATCGGTATACGGTCGTCCCGCTTGACAAGTATGGCGAAAATTGTATTACACCGCTATCATGAACAACATGCTCTTAAAGTACGTGAAGGAAATTAAATTATTAAGATAGACGTATATTAATTATAATTAAATATGAATTTAATTAAATACCTGCTACTTTTATACTTTACATTTATCTGTGACAATATTGATTAACGTACAGAAGCGTGTATATAAATTTTTGCAAGAGGCATGCAAAAAGGAGTTTAAAAAATATGAAAAAAATGAGTGTACAAACGTATGGAAAAGAAGAAACGTTACATGTGTATATAATAATTCGAAAGACACATGATTCGAAAGGATATGGATAGAAAAGAAATAATTGTTTGTCTCGTTGGTTATGCGAGGATCGTGCGATAGAGATGTGGCGACGTTGTTGGCGTCGGGAGTTTCAACGCTTGTGTGTTTCGCTTGGCTGAGAGGGGGAAAAAAAATAAAAACGCAAAAGTTTGCCGCGAGTCGATGTAACAGGTGGTTAACTGCTATAAAGCGGCGCCGGGTTGAAAGGGCGCCGGATGGAGACTTCGCTTGGCGAAATCTGGGCCGCGTAGGTACACGTAGATGGTTATATACCCAGCGTCGCGACGCTGTCAAATAGTATTTCGTCTACCGTACGTTTACGTAAACGATTTTGAATTGGCGTGCAATATGGATCATGATAAGAATAACTGTCTGACGAAATTTGATTAAAATAAAAATTTAACTATACAAATCTATGTATATTTTATCTAGCTTATAATTAACTAGAACGAATAATAAAAACGATGGATTTTGAGTGACCTTGGAAAAGAAATAAAATCGTTATTCATTTGAAAAAAGCACCTGTCAATCCTAAATATTAAAATCCTTATGCCGGATCTTCAAAGCAGCGAATATCGACCCTGCGAAACTTTCAGCGACAATTTCGTTAAGACGGCAGCTGTGCTATTATCGACGTTAGACGTAGCAGAGGCGTCTGGTGCATTTAAGTTATTATATATTTCAGGTGCAGAATTCTCACCGATGCGAAAACGTGATTATTAGGTCAGAACGAAAAGGCCCAAGGGTTCTCTTAGGGATTCAGAGTAACCTTCTACAGAGTCTGGAATTTCACGGCGTTCTGGAAAAGACGTCGATTAGTCTGCTAGGTCAAACTTATTAAGGTGTTCGATAATAAGTATACCTCATAAAATCCTTGAAACGTTCGTGAAGGTATGAAACGTACAGATATGGAGAGAAAAGATGAGTAGAAGAGAGACAGAGAGAGATAGCAGGTACAACTGATTGACGCTATATAAGTATGTATTAAAACAAGAACCCATCTGCATCCCAGCGGGCTCGATTTGTAACATTGTCGTCAATTGAGCCCATCAAGTAATATCATAAATATCCACCGTGTCCTTTTTCCCTCATTTCCGCTCGTCGTTAAGTAGAAACTCGCCATTATAAACCGAGCAGAACGTAGGATTATTCTGAATAACCTGATATCAAGTAACACTTAAGCATCTTTTGGTAGGACATTGAGATCGTTTTTCTCTTTTTCTCTTTTGTATCAGGCCCTGAATCATGAGATCAGTTACCGATCAATTCTGATTGGATATGCAGCACACGTCTCACGAAAAAGTAAAAAGCAGCACCTGCGTCGCGCGTCGTGAAACAAATCAAGCCGCATTTTCATAATTTATCGCCGAGTAATAAGAAGGCCTGAAGCGTTTCCATATCAGCGATGGTAACACCTGCTAATAAATTCTATACTCAGTTAAGAGCATCCATTGCAATTTTCTCGTATTGTCGCACACATTCCAAGAAAGGTTGAAGGTTAGTTCGCGGTTGATTTTTCTTAGAAACTGTTTTAAACCTGCCCTATAACCTGTTGGTGCTAATTCATTTTATTTTTTTCTTCCTTTTTAGCCTACCTTGGAGCAAGTAGAGGAATATAAGATACCTGGATAGGTACCTAGAAACTTTATAGTCGAAAGCGAGTATCCGGGAGAGGATAGAGTCGTAAAGGTGGGTTTATGAGTACCTGGATAAAACATTGCCACCCTGGTTGGATCACCCTCTTATCCGAGTATACCTAATTAATTCGATCTCGTTCCTGGTTTGCTCGTTTAGGTATGCCGACTGGTACCGTGCGCCCGCAAGGCGCGATTGCACGCGAATAAAGGAAATTGCTTTGGGTTCAGAACTTCCGGAAGTCGTGGCAGAAGTCATTTAATTCGATAACTTTTCCAGAAACTCCTCTTGATATCTAGGGACTCCAACGACTAGTCTATTCTGTTTCCTACGTTCGGTGAGACTGCCTGCCGAGATCTGCAAGGTGTCTTGTACATCGGAAGGGTAGAATGGAGTAAAGGGATGATGTAAGTACCTCAGCATCCTAAAGGGGTGAGTGCGATGCCGAGAAATCGGGAATAGCGATATAGTAGTCAGCGCCGTGTATGATAGGTGAGAGGGTGTGGAAAGATTTGAAATTCTAAGGGGTGATATTTCTCGCTTCACGAGTATCAAGGATAGGAAGGGAAAATTGTACGAGGGTTGGTAGGTTGGCGTATGTTGAGGTGAAACGAAGTCGAGTCCTTCGCGGGAATCTTGGAAGCGTCTTTTCCACAACAGTGCAACCCTTGGAAATGAAAAAGGGAGGTAGCTCGCCGTCTCTGACCGAGGCTCAGGCCCTGAGGGATGATGGATGTGGGTACGTAGAAGAGAAAGGGTTGATTCGTATCATGAGCCAGAGTAAGCGAGGTGGATTCCGTGTATAGCGAAAGAGGGTGGTAGATAAAGAGGGGATGGTTAAGAGGGTGGAGTTGTAAGAGCGAGTAGGAGAGACTCCGGAGAGAGGGTTGAAGGAATATGGAGTGAGTAGAGACTCGAGGGTTGAGGGTGAAACTAGAGGATCGCTGAGCGCCACGAGAGAGGGAGGGTGGGTTCGGAGGGCGTAAAGTGGCGCAGCTAGGGGTGTGAGAGCCGGGGGCAGTAATCACCTGCGGCGAGGATGAAGGGGCGAAGCGGGGAGGGGGGGGAGGATGGCGGTAAGAGGGAAGGGAAGCAGAGTGCCAGAAAGGATGACGAGGAAAGAGAAGGAAAGTAGACTGAAGAAAAAAGACAGAGACAGCTGAAGAAGAAGAAGAAGAAGAAGAAGAAGCTCTAAGGGTAGTTGTAGGAGGGTGAGAAGGAAAAGGCCAGGCTCATCAGACGCGTCAGCTGCCCCAGGCGCCGCTGTTCATCCCCACGAGCAGCATTTCCATCGTGCCGTCCTTATTTCGCGCCGCCGAGGACCTCGAGAGGATAGCGCCGCCGTACCTACCCCATCCTAACCATCTATACACCCCCTCGATGTCTCAGCACCTCAGCCGTCTCCACCCACGAGCCGTCGACTTCTTTTCAGCATTTCCTTCGTGCCCGCATTTTCTTCCAAGCGTCCGAGATGTCGATGCTCATGTACGTAGGTTCATTTAGTTATGTAAAGACATTATGCTTCAGGCATGTACCATATATATTATATAATGTATATATATAGTGTATCTGCCTATGCAATAACTATGCATATATCGCGTACAGCTATACACCTGGTATACACGGCTAGTTAACGATTGCCTAAGCAGAATCTCGTTGGCTTCGTTATACAAGGAGACTGCCACTATACTTGACTGGAGTTTCTACTTGGGAGATACCGACAGGATCAAAGTACCTCCTAATCGCGTAATACCTAGCTATTAGGATACTCCTTTAAGTATTCGTTATTCACAGCCTGTCCATAAAAGTCCCTATACCTTGTTTTATACCTAGGGTTATACCTGATACCTTGTTCGTTATTATAAGTCGGGCGTGGCTTAGCCATTATACTATAATCAGGATTTCTTGTTTCAGGCATTCTTGAAGTTGGCAACGGGATAAAACCTTTTTCTTTCTGAGGGTTTCTTAATTTCTTGACACTCTGCCTGCAACATTGCAACTTTAACCCAAGTTGGCAAGCCTGAAGCGATTTTGCTGCCACCTGCCAGATTTGAGCCATGGGCTTTTGATCGCTTAGCCACGCGCTATCCTAATCGATCATCCACGGATTGCAGCGGGGCTGCCAACGATTATCCTTTCGCTCTTGGGGATTCGTACATTCCACATTCCCCAGACCCTGACCCATACCCTTATCCTGAGGGGTTTCGGATCTTCTTAGATGACACGCGACTCTGCAGAATCTCGAGATCATCCCTTGAAGGAAATCGGTCAAATGCCAGGGGGCGTTCGCACTTTATTCTATATAAAATCGATCCAGACTGGCGCCGCTATTTTTAAGTCGAAATTCATATATATTTTTATTTAAATCTCATTATGCATCTTTAGATCCTTCAATTTTTCGTGCTTCATATCGCTTTTTTTCTTACCGATACTTAATTTTTTTATATTTATTTCTTCGATTTTTTTTACTTACGTCTCACTCGCTTTTTTCTCCTCCACCGTTATTCTTTAGATACCATTTTCAAAATTACCTGCCAAATTGGCCGCCATGTCTCGGCGCACGTGTAGATCGTTAGAAAGATCGGTTCGCCCTTATCCTATCCTTAACCAATACGGTACAGGATCTTGGTTTTTATAACCAATAACCTATAACCATAAACTTATTTAAGAAATCGATCGTTTCTTCAGTGCCAATATTGACAATCGTTCATTTGGATTCTTTTCAAGATTTCTTCCCCAGTCAACTCTACATACCGTGTAAAAAAATCGGCAGGGCTCCATTTGTAAGTCTAACTATAAATCATTCAATATATCAGAAGCACTATTATAACCGATGGCTGTGAGAGTTAAAAAAAATAATAATTGAAAACGATAAGGGGAACAACCCTGCATACTATTAATTTTGCTCTATTAACTGTATATTATTTTGGTACCAGCAGGAACTACGTCACAAGCAACTAGGCAGGCAACCGACTCCTTCCGTCTTTCGACAAAATTCTCTAGCAGCCTTGCAGACAGAAGGTTCCGTAGTAAGGTGAACCCCGCCCAGCTGCCATAATCAGGGCAAATTGGTCCCTACCCTAAAGTGGGATACGCCCTAAGCGCCCTGTGATCTTAAACGCTAATCAGGAGTGTTACGACAATTACCAAGTCGAGATAGCAGGTGGCACTGTAATACATAATTGCTTATAGAATGCGAAACTCGAACAGACTTAAAGGCACAATAGACAGCATAAGTAGAACCTCGTTGTCCTAATGAAATTTTGTTATCCTTATGCTTATCACGAGTCATGCGTTCGAATAATCAAAGTACGTGACTGCATTTCAAAATGAAAATATCTCATGGATTTTTTTTTCTATTTTGAAAAAATTCAACAGTCTAGATTGAACGATAATTCTCTATGCATTAAAGCCGTTAGTCTTTATTCTCTATGCAATAAATTTCAATGTAAAACAGCGATATCAGAGAAATTCAAAGTTCACAGTACAGAAATATTCACATGAGAAATTGCAATCTGTGATATTCTAATCTTTGTTTTCTTAAACTTGTCAATTTATCTGATTTATTGTTGCTCAGAAATTACATGTATATTATTTCCAAAAATATTTAAACACTTTAAAAAGCCAATTTTTATTTGTCTATTACATACCCACAGTGTATACCTTTTGTTATTAGAGTTTGACTAGAAATTCTGGATCGTAATGCACGTATCCGAGTACACTCATTAATATATATTATATGTATGCACGTGAACCTATGTGCATCCACGTAGAGGACAGGAACCATGGTAGATCGGAAGACGGATTAAGCAAAATGGCCGGCAGTAATCTTCCGGTTTAGCTTCCGCAAATTTGGCGAGAACTTTGGCTTCTCCAAAGATGAGATGCAGATGGGTGGAGAGAGAGAGAGAGAGAGGGAGTAGGAAACGAAAAGGAGAAGCAAGGGTAAGTTTCTCTCACTCACTCACTCACTCACTATATTCCTCTTTACTTTCTCTTTCTTTCTCTCTCTTTCACTATCAAAAATTCCAGGAATGCAGGCAAGAATGTCGTCGCAACAGAACTCGTCCCTCAGCCAGTGTTGAATCTTTAAGCGTTACATTAAAGGGCACCAACTTTCCTCCTTCTCTTACTCTCTCCCTTCCTATTTATCCACCCAACAGCCACCTTCAATCTGTCTATCTCTCTCGTTCCAGTCGACCCAGCAAAACCTCTTGGACACGGACAAAATTGCCAATCCGATCCAAGCACCAAACCATCGGCACGTACGTAAGTAGGTACCTCCGCCTCGCAGTCAGGCGAACAAAACAGAAAGTAGTACGTACAATAACAGAGTCAAGTGACAAGGAAGCACAGAGACAGGATCTATACATATACAAGATGCATCCGATATCCAGTATCCAGTCTTGCGATGTACTAACGACAGCAGCGCCGCCACGCGTCTTGCGGCAAAGTCAAGCGACGCGCAGAGCTTCAAGAGGGATGCACAAAGCGCCCGTTTGATGGACGTGCCACGCCCAAAGACGGGCGCAATGGCCCTATCAATTTTCGCCGCTCTCTAATTTGCCCGCCTTCTTGAGATACCGACCGATATTTACGTTGTAACGAGAGCCGACGCTTGATGTCCGCTCACCCTCCGTGTCCGCTACGTTTCAATTTTCGTCTCTAATTCCAAAACGTTCCGCCGTCTACCATAGGGATTCGTACCTGTTTCTAATTTAAAAGAACAATCGCTACGTTTCGCAGGCCCACAAGTCTTATTGTATTACTAACTTTTTATCGTATACTACCCAACCTGGCTATTTATAATTAATACTTAGTAATTGGCATACTTACTTAATTAGTCACGTTGCCGAAGTTTCTTTAGTGGTTAGTAGTATGTACAAGATAATCGTGGCACTCAGTCGTTCATGGAATATACACACATCTGTAAACGTGTATGGATGTGAGTGAGGATAAAATGGAAAGAGCGACGTGACGTAGATGGAATGGAGAGGGGGATTCTGGATGATCATATAAGCGAAGCAAGTAACGAGATTTTAATACCCGGCCGGGTCCAGCGCAGGTCGGAGGATGAGAAATCTCTGCGAGGTGGCGTCGTATGCTAATGCTAAGCGGTACGCCTCAATTAGCGGCGAAGACAAAGACTCGTGATGGTTTGCGAAATATGATGTTTTCGAACCCTCCTCTGTGTCCTGTACCGCGTAGGATGCTGGATGTAGAGAGATAAAGATAAAGGATAAAGAAGGGTCGATACCGTCTGGAATACAAATAGGACAACAGTACGAAGTCCATAGGACAGCCGGTAGAGATTGTCGTTCATAACCTAAAATATGAGGACATTCATCCTCAATGTTTTTCCAGGACCTCTCTCTCTCATCTCGTATTTCTCATCTCGCCCGTGCAATTCGAGGAGGCAGAGCGCGCACATCCTGCCGAGATTTCATCCAGGAAATTGATCGACGATCCCCAAGACTGGCGTCGATTGCGTCGCTTCTTCTTCCTCTTCCTTATCTCCCGCGTCCTTCCTGGTAATCCCGCGGGTAGGTGGGAGGGAGAGGAGAGACAGGCTCCAGCGGCAATTCGCAAATGGATGCTGGGAAGATGGAGCCATCGTATCCAGCATCTGTGACTCGAGCAAGAATTCCGTGCAGATGAAGTCTGCAGGATAGCAGACGCGTGACGTGGAATATTGCGGTTAGGGTCGAGAGCTTTGTTAATGGCGGCAGAGAGGCGTCGGGACGCTTTGGAATATCCGCATGGGACGCGTATACAGTCTCTCTCTCGTAAGAAATATTTGTATCTACGCTTGGTGAGGGGTTACTGGTACAAAGGAGGGGCGATGAAAGACTAAGAGTGGGGATAGAAACAAATCCGAATATATTCGAATTCTTTTGCCGACCTTACCCGAATTCTTTATCTCATTCGGTACAAGCCAACTGTGGTTCGTATACAACACTATACGTGTACCATGTGGGTTACGTGTTCGCCTTGTAAGTCGGCTTGGCGCCTTCTTAATAATGTATCCAAGGGACGCCAAAGGACGCCCTACTGTGAAGTCGACAGCCTGCCATTACATATAGTATGTATTAAACGAAGGAGATCTGGGTTCCCGAAGTCCGGAAATCTTTGACTTTTTTTTTTATTTTTTAATGACGTGTATCCGATATATTTGTGATTACTCCAAAAATGTCTTGACCGTAATGATATTCGAATGAATTTCTAGAATTTTCGTTTGATTCGAACGTCAATATTACGTCTCTACAATTCCAACGGGAAATGCCAAGAGGACTGTAATGACACTTTTTACTGGTTAATAATAGTTGGACATCCGCTTGTGTTCCGTAAGGATCGATCTTGTCGTTTTATTTTGTTCCTCGGCTACCGCTTCGGAAGATCGGCTTGATTGGTCCGTTAGAGAGTACGGTCACCTAACCTCTAAGGTAGTTTTAACGATCGGTAATCAGACGCGGGATGACGCGGTCGTTAGGAGACTCATAGAAGCTGCTAAAAAATCTAATGGAGACGATCTAAAAAAAGAGTAGAAGACGTTAATGATCCAAGAGGTTAACCTGAAACTTTTGCACAAAGTGAAAAGAAGCCCAGCGGAAATTTTTCACACGCCATATTTATTCTCATGCGATTAAAATTTTCATTGAGCCGCGCGACCTCATTTCCTTTTTGTTTAGTGATCTTTCAAAGTGATAAAGAATATTTTTTAATCGTGACATCCCGACAGTGGATAGGATAAAGTAGGGTTCTGCAATGACAACAATAATTCGTAGACCGATACAGATCAATATATGCGTATATTGACTGCGTAACTAAGTACATTGAATACGGAATCAGATCCCAAGATATTTAGCAATATAGTCATAATTAGGTGGTGATGTGGTGGTAGTAGTGGTGATGGTTTCGTTTATTCATTTTTTTTCATTATATTTTACTTTTTCTCTTCTATTTTCGCGAAATTCTCTCTTCTTCGTCGTCGTCATCATCATCATCATCATTATCATCATCATCATCATCATCATCATTATCATCATCATCATCATCGCCTCTATCCTCGTAATTACAAGCTCACGCGTCTATCGCTCGCACGATCGCGGAATTGCGCGTGTGTCTCTTATATCGCATATACCTAGATAACATCAAAATAAATCTATATCTCGTAATAGCAATAGTTTCGACGATGGACCGAGTTTTCTCTTTTACTATGTACAAAGTGATGGACTAAAAATACAGGTGCTTTCATCTTAAATCTCTCATATACACTCTTCGCGCATTCAGATATTGACAATCATACTTTTATCTCGTACTGTATCGTAGAGACATCAATTTTTCGCTTTATTGTTTATCTCTTTCTCACTCTCACTCTTTCTCTCTCTTATTCGCTCTCTTTGCCATTTACATACATACAATTATATAATAGATACATGCCTCTGTCGCTCTATATCTATAGATATCCTTTCGTGACGCTCTTCTTCTCACGTATGATTATGCGAGGATCGTTAATTCTGAAAGATTTCACGTGTTTAATATAACATACTGGATTCCCTGTGACCTTAATTTTATTTATTCCTCCGATAATTTATCTTCTTCCGAGATATTGGATCTTGGCCAGAATTAAGGATCCCTCGTGCTCGTTAATAGAAGTGACAATTGTTTTTTTTTTTCATATTTTCTTTTATCTCGAGGTGAACATCGAACGCGTTGAAAAAATGGACTTTTAATTAGGCGTAATGTATTTTACAAGGTTTATTGCCTCTCATACTACTTTGGCATTCAGGCTCGTCTCCCCGCCAATCGGATTACATGTAATTATACGAAAATTCGAATTCGAGATACGGATCGATATCGAAGAGGTCGAATCCGTGAGATGAATATTCCCTGGAAGACACTTAAAAAAGAAAAACAGTGTCTTCATCTCGAATTCGAATTCATATACTCTTAATGTGACTTTTCATCATTAACTTAAAACCTCAGTTAGACGTCTCTCAGAGACTGACTTTGTACAGTGTTCTCACGGCTGCGTAAGCTTTACCAGGGTCTCCACATGCCCTCTTCGTCTTTGACGGGTTGAGGCCCAATCGGAGACGGAGATGGCATCCTAACACCCTCGCTACCCGCATGACTCGCCGGCCTCTCGTCCTGAGGATCCACCTGACCCCGCGACACTTGAGCACCCTCGAGACCCGTCATCCTCGTGGACTTCAGCTTCTTCGACGTGGTAAAGTCCAAAGGCTGCTCAGGTTGATCCATCCTGGGACTCTTGCTGGGCTTGGCACCTTCGGACCATTCTGGGACCTCATCGTGGGGCCTTTTGGCGAGTTTATCCGTAGCCTTGAGGAGGGACATATTGGTCGCGGCCCAAATGGCGGTAGGCGGATTGGGCCCGATGCTGATGCCATTGGCTGCTGCAGCCGCAGCCAATTGGACATAGTGACTAGGTAAGAGGAACACGACCTGGCCGTCCGGTAGCCGAGATGGTATCACCTGGACCACGGACAGCATATTGGGATTCTGCTGCGACGTAGACGCCTGATCACCTGGTATCCCAGCCGGATGATGTTCCATACCAGTTGGATTCACTTGACTGAACGCCGAGGTGGGTCTACTGCTGTTGTTGTTCTCGTCCCCAGCCGTTGTACTACTGTCCGGTCTAGTGGCGTCCATTTCCGGTATCTCGGACTTTATCAGTGCCGTATTAAGCGCCGTGCTGCAGTGAGGCGTCGGCGGGGCATGATGATCCAGGGGACCTGGGCTCGTGGCACCGGTTACTCTGTCCGTAACGCTTCCGGGACTGCTACCAAGACCACTATCAGGTCGGGAACCAAGATCCAGGTCCAATTCCGATACGCAACTGTCCAGATGTCGAAGTAGCCTCTGCTTGACAGCTGGATCCATGGGACTAGTATTGCCAGTTATTATATCCGGCGCATCGAGGTAGCGACTGACCTGTGACACAAAGAAAAACAACATTACGTCAGACATTAAATTTCTTGTTCCAGATCAGAAATTCAATAATCGATTCGTCGGAAAGTCCAATGAAATTTTAATAACGTCGCTAGACGGAGAAACTAAAACTATCACCTGACACAGATAGGACGTAATTTTTTTTAAATTAAAACTCGCTCAAGAGAGCAGCTGAACTTTCATGGATCGCTAGTCCAAATAAAAGCAATAATCAAATCCTGTACAATCCTATCCATGAACTGCGCTGTATACCGTATTGCGCTATGCTGCGTGCGTGTCGTATTGGCGAACGTCGTCGTTCACGCAGGAATGCCGAGTTCTCGACGGCTGGAACGGAACGGAATTAAACGGAACGAAAGACGGAGGGTTGGCGGTGAAGAGAAGTGGAGAGAGAGAGAGAGAGAAATAGCGAGAGAAGGACGGCATTGACAACACACGTGAGTGAACGAGAGAGAGAGAGAGACAAAGCTAAAGAAGCCACCACACCCGTATCCCATTGCTCGGCTGCCCGTTTTATAAGGCCGTAAATTTTATTTCACCGGGGGACCTTCTCGCGCTATCATATATTACATACAGTTCGTGATTTTACCATCTAGCTCTTTGCGACACCGCATATAGACTCCATTTACAAAGCGGCCATCTTTTCCAAGAAATCGTCATTCGCACCTCTCACTTCCGGTTTACGTATAAAAAAAAAAAGACAAGCTTACACCCGTTACTCAAATTACGTAAAAGTAAACCGCATAGAAAAGAACCCCTATATATAAAAAATTTAGTATCGAAAAAAAATTTTCAAAATCAAATTATTACCAAAAAAAGTCCCCCCAACGAATAATATATTGGGTAAGATATTCGAAATTACCGTTATTAGCCAAGTAAAGAGTCTTGGACTTTGGAGATATCCTATCGCGCCAACAGGTAGATACAACTTAGTCTGCGCGTGCATGGCTAAATATAGTCGTAGCCGTAAGTCACATATATACAGGGTGTTCAATTTCAATTGAGGTACGTTATCCGCGTCCAGGTTACACGATCGTGTATTAAGGGGGTCATCGCGTACACGGTGAAGTGGTACAGGAGAGCTTGAAATTTGAAACCGTATAACTTGACACCGGATTTTCGTCCTGGACATTCAGTTGACGTACGCCTCGTTAACTGGCGTAAGCGCTCATCTCCAAGTAACACGAGCCACCAGGTACGAGTTATCGGGTTACCGATTTTTTTTTCTCTACCCCTTTTATTCTCCCCACGAAATTTTATTTAACCTCACGTTTACGTAGATTGTTGACCTTTTTTTTTTGGGTACAGTATTAGGCAATAGGTACTGACCTCTCTGGAACAGTCCTGATAACCAGCCTTGTACCTAGAGAGTCCAGGTTGAGCCAGGGACCTCTGCCTCTGGAGATGTCTCACGGTCAACTCTAGGATATCCGCCTTCTCCAGTTTACTGTGCTTCGTATTTTCCAACCGGGCGCTGTCAAGGATCAGCGCCTTCAGCGCTGCCAGCGACTGATTGATCCTCGCTCTTCGTCGCTTTTCCATCAGTGGTTTGTTAGCCTGTCAACAGATAAGATAATTTCATAAGTAATGATACGTACAAAATAAACTGATATATATACATTGTTTATATGGAAAATTAAATAATTAACATGATTAAATTAAATCATCGATAGTCCAATTGATCGTCTGAAATGATACGGCACTGGAGATCGAAAGTGTACAACGTTAGCAGAACCCCTGAAAGAAAAAGAATATCGAGAGTACATAACCTCAATTTCAAAGCACCATCCACGACCTGCAGTATCAAAATGCAGTATAGAGTAATCGAGTGGCTTTTGGATTCTATACCAAGTCCGAGGTACATATAGATATACAAATATCTATTCGTGTATCGTCCTCGTCACGACGTGACAAGCTTTCGACGACGTCCTCGTCTGAGTCGTCTTGGAGCACTCCGGGGGTTCCGATTTCCTACAAATCATCAGTTTGTTTACGGAAGATCGAGGTGAGAGTGGCGAAGGGGAGGTGGATCATATTTCTATGACTTTCTAGGTTAGAAATGTAGGAAGCAAGTAACGTCAGCGAAGAAATAAGTCAACGTGCAAAACGTACTCGAAAAGGAGTACGAGGACGAGTCGAAAGGGATACGAGACCTTAGAAGAGAAGACCGGTCCGTCCGATTTTCAGATATCCCTTGCGCTATGTCTGTCTTATAGATGGTAAAGAAAAGAGTAAGAGTGAAAAAGAGAGAAAGGGAAAGATAGAGAGAGAGAGAAAGAGAGAGCATCGGAAGCCAAACGTAATAAGAACAAGACAACGTGAGTAACTCGACACAAGAGAGAGAGAGAGAGAGAGAGAGAGAGAAAGAGAGAGAGAGTGAAAGAAAGAGAGAATCTCAAGGTAGTGAAGTCTGGTCGGAGCCGGAACGAAGTGCGTCAGTGCGTAGCGGTCTCGTTTGAGACGCGGCAAGAGACGCCGACGCCGTGCGCGCTATACAGCTCGTTCCCAGTTCCTCGGCGTCTTTTTTCTTTCTTTCCTTCCTCTTTTTTTACTTCTTCGCTCCCCCTCCCACCTTTTTCGGTCCTCGTCTTCCTTTTTCTCGCGGCGCGCGAGTGAGCTCCGCGACGCCCCGGGGCGCTGGCAGAGTGCCGAAGCCCCGTCGCCGTCACGACGTTCTCGCGCTTCACGACGCTCGATGGAGGAAGGGGGGGGGGGAGGGGGGGAATGGTAGAGAGTATATAGACGGACTAAAAGAGTGCCGACCGTACCCACTGAGACAAGGACGTCGATACATATATACATACGCAAGAGAGACAGAAAGGATATATATACATAATATAGGACCGTATGTAGTCCGTCGCCGTCGGTGAAAGGATCGTCGGCGTCGGTATCCAATATAGTATGCGGCATCGCCAGCGATGTGCCGTTCGCACGGGAGCGGCACAGGGTAAACAAACAAACGAGCGTCGGTTCCCCTCGTTGGTTAGGTTGGCTGTGTGTATTCGTGTGCGACGTCGTGTCACGGGCGTCTCGCCCCCTCCCTCACCCTTCTACCCTCTCGCCCCTTTTTAACGAGTGTGCCTCTTTCACGATGCGTCCTCCTCCTCTCCCCCCCCCCATGCCCCACACGCACCGTTTACCACACTGCGCATCGCCTTCCTGCAGGTACCTTATTTACTTGCCGATGGCGCACGGCCATAGACGATAACAAAGATTGAATATGATGTTAACGTAGATAGGAAACTCGCGTACGAAAATGTTTTTCCCGCTTGCCTATACGTGGTAATGGTATTTACTACGGTTTAGTATCGGGACGAAAGATTCATATGGGCATGTGCGCGGGTGTTCAGTGCGAGCTCTAATTTTCCACCGGGTGGCGTGGCTACCACGGTAGATGCCTTATCGGGACGTCGCGAGCGACGCCCACGCGACGCTGTCTCTTTAACGGCTTCTGGTTAATGCGTCGAAGTATACCGGTGATTTCTTCGTTATCTTGCTGCTTTTATGTCTGTATATAGTGACGTATGTATGTAGAGAGAGAGAGAGAGAGAGAGAGAGAGAGAGAGAGAGAGAGAGAGAGCTGAGTATATGAATCATCGACAGGGTTAACCGCATTTAGATACTGTTCACCAGGTTATAACGGGTGGTTAAAGAGTCTCGTGTCAGTCGAGGATCCTTTATTCTATTCGTCGTCTGTATATGAGATAACAGATGAAACGAGCGGAACGAACCGGAAGGAAATAAGACGGCGGATAGACAGGAAGACACCCATCCAGAGATGCAGTTGGGTTCGCATCGCTGAAATTTCGTGGAGCGTCGCGATGCCGGTGCTAGCGAGACGCCGGCGCATCCGACGACAGGTAATTAAGGTCCTGCAGTCTCGGTCGTCTTCGGCTAAGTACCGTCAATTAAGCTTTCTGGCGTGTGACGGCGACGCCGAGCGTCGTAGACGCTCAGTAAAACCGCGAAAGTCCCAAGTAGCTTCTCTCACTGCCATGTCCACCTTCCAGCCACTCAACCCCGTTATGACCCCGTACTCCGTCCCAGCGACGCCCTCATTAGCCCGGCGTCCCTTTCTCCTCGGAACTTACCCGGAGTCATCTTCTTGCGACGTCTCTCAGGAGGTGGATGAGGAAAAAGTGAAAGAGGATAGGTAACCTTTTCTTGTGTGTGTGCTGGCACCTCTGACGTTGTCCTACTTTTTTTGACTCTCCTTGCACGAGATACCTTCCAGCTGGAAAGATGAAGAAACGAATCGCCTACACCCTGGCCGAGCATCAATCCGAGGGTGTGCCTTTGCAAGGGGTTGGTCGTTCTCTCATGATCCACCGGGAAGTCGGTCCAGTTATTTTATGTACGTTCAAAGGAATTTGACATTTTTACGCTAAACTGGGTTTGAATAATTGAAATTATGAATTTACATCATATTTACAATTTCTTCGCCCTGCTGGTAGCGATTTTCAAATCTCTTCTTTATCGTGTCATTCAATGATTGGCAATCTTGAACGAGAAGGAAGATAGAGCACGCCTACAGCCAGGTAACGACTAACTGCCCTATATTTCACGCAACTTACACGAAGACTGTCCACAATGAAATATCGTTATGCGCGGGTGGCGTATTTCGACAGTTTGCTGTGTTCAGACTGTTCGTACTGTACGAGGACGATGCAGTAGTGTCTGAAACGACAGAAACGCCTTAGAAGGTCGTCAATTGCTTTACCTTCTCTTTCTACATTAATTCCTATACTCTCTATTATATATATATATCTTCGGTTCTTTCTGTTTCTCGAAGCACGCACATGTCGCTGATACGTGGGTGTGTACATAAACGAGACTCGCGAGTGTATCACGTCGGTACGCACGACTTCCTCATCCGTGACGCATTTAATCACGCGATTCGCATTTTCAATCGGAAACGATGGAAATTAAACGTCGAACCTTTTGATATAAGGTCAAACAGTCATTTTACGGGTTTTCGTATGACGAGAATATTAAAAAAAAATTGTTTTTACCTATGATAAAAAAATAGACAAAAATTTGAAAAAATATGCCGTTACGTACAGTCCATTCTAGGTAACTGTGTACATCATCTATCTTTGATAACGGCGCATGCGCGATGCTTAAACGATGTGATAACTACTCGTAAATACATCCAATTACTATAAATTGCCGTCATAAGGATCCTGATGGTACATGAATTCTGTATCATATGTGTCCATATATGTATATATATATGAGAGTTATACACATACGTCATTACGTACAGTACCAGTGCTGAAACGGTTTGCGAAGATTTAATACTATAAGATATGCGTTGCAAGTTAAATTTTACCAACACCATACGTAACATATATTACTAATACTCTAATTAACAATTTACAACATTCTGATTTCTAGAAACTATACATAAGGGGATTTTATCTTCGCAGTCCGAATTTCCATACGAGTCCACTCGAATTCCAGAGCAGCGAAGCACCAGAGCAAAAGACGAAGACGGTATCTTGTATTTCCATGGGGTTTTATTCAAAGATCCTACCCTTTATAATCCAACCCCTAAACTACGGTCACTGAAGCTCGCTGATGGGTCCGATGTCAAGGGTTGAATAAGCAGTAGAGGGTCGACGCGCGACGCACACGGATAGCGTGAGTTTAAATCGTGCGGCATTGGGATACAAATGGGTTAGGGGATGAGGGTTAGAGATTCAGAGAGACATTGAGGGATGAAAAGTCAAATGTAACAGGGTGGTAAAGAAAGACAGAAAATGTTGAATGTGTTCGAATAGCCCAACTACCAACTTCACTAACCCTTTATCCAACCCCCCCCCCCCCCGCTTCCCTTTTGGCAGACCAACCCTTCGCTCTGTGCAAGGCCGTGACGTTGCGGAACGCAAATGGCTGAGCAGAAAGCGTGCCGATACCGATCATTAACTCTCTTTTACATTAAACTATTGATTCCTCTCGATCAAGACCCTCTTTTTTTTCCTCATTCCCGTTTCGTAGTAGCAAGTCCCCCTCTCCATGCACCACCCACCCCTCTTGACGCCTGACAGGCTGGCACCTATTGTACCTATACTACTTCTTTGGCAACCAGATCAGGATAGATCGGGCGGCACTCGCTAGGCAGTTCCGTGATCATTAATCAACCCTCTCGTTGCTACCTAAGGAAATCTGCCGGATCTTCACGATAAATCCGACATCCGACAGTTTTATCGGTAACGTCAAAACGTCCTGTTAACCGTGTGAGATACTTCAGAACGACATACGACAGTCCCTAAAATTTCATCCGTGATACCAGGTATAAGATATCGATGGAATGTTTTTTTTTAAAATAAAAATGAGGATATTTTTTTTTCTAATTACTGTACCGATGTAAGCTTCAAATATTAAAATTTACTTACTCTACGTCCGTCCGAATGTTTTGGGCTCGGGCTAGGACTGGGGCTGGGACTAGGCGCGGGACTTGGTCCCTGATGAATCGATTGCTGATGTTGCTGTTGCTGCTGCTGATGTTGTCTGTGACTTCCACTAGCGGATTTCTTCTCCTGGTGCCTGAGCGAGTGTAGACGCGCAGTCATTTTAGCAGGCCGACGCGGCCTTTGACAAGGACGATCGCTTCACCCTTCCTATTTGAACAGCTGAGACTCTCAGCATTGCGTTTCGGTAGCCCTTAACGTGCTACGAATTTTACGTCGGGTCACCGATTTCGCCACCGTACTACCAGGAGAAGGATTTGTTGCTTTTCAGTCTCTAGAGTTCCACGTAAAGAACTTCCTTTGTATCTGCGTACCACAAAACCGTGACACTTTGAAAAAAGTATGTAAGTTTTTTTCAAAAACTTTAGTCACTAACCACGTGTACTTTTAACTTCTCACATACACATCGAGACTCACCAACACTGTCACGGTGTTACAATTTGAATTGGTATCACTGTTCTCTGTCGATAGTATTGTTCTTTTTTTTCTTGCTTGTTTACATCGCCCTAGCAAGGCAGACACGCACACACTGCAACACTTGAAGTTCGCAAAAGTTCAAACCGCGGACGCAAACTTTGTGGCGCCACGTGGGTATCACGCCTTCGGTCGACCACTTGTCACTCTCGTACGTGCATAGGTTACATACGTGCCCGAGCACGATGTAAAGTTAGAAAGGTTCGCACGTGTCGTGTAACTTGAGGCCGAGTCACTGAGTATACTTGGAGATAGACGCAGAGGGTTGACAAGATCGTGTAGGACAGGGTATGCTTAGAGATATCGTTCCTTGGTCGAGAAATAAAATTTCTTATCACCATCCAAGAGACTGAACGATATGAAATTACACGGTGATCTTAGGTGCACAGTTTATTAGCACTGTAATTACAAGTAACTGAGATAGTTTCACGGAGAAGGATACTAAATACAAGTATCCAAGATAACGTCAGTACTGCTTGTTGGTAACGACGTGATATTAGCACGTATTCGAATGTCAAGGTCCATACGTGGAAGTCACCACTAACAATAAAGAAAAAGTCTGTTTTCACTTCTGCTGACAGAAGGCGGGAAAAGTAGCAGTCTGTCCCTCGGTTTTGAAAGTCTGCCCCGCGAGAGGCGCAGTCTGTCGCCGAGATATTGGCTAAGACCGTAATCCAAAAGAAAAACCAGAACGAGCTGTCAAATCTTCACGACGAATCCACACTGAACGACCCTTCCGCATACGTCTTGGATATGTTTCCGTATATTTACTGAGAGCCGGGAGAATCGCTCGAGTGGCTAAAATGCAGAAAGGATGTCGCGCGTATATGCCAAGAGTATAATACAGCTAGCGTGTATCTCTGTCTCTCAAGGCGATAGAGCGTCCGCGTGCTCGCACCACGGGCGGCGGTGACGGACTGTGAGGCCCCCAACGGGTGCGGGCGGCTCTTCAGTGAGCGAGCGAGTGGCGTGGCGGCGGCGTCGCAGACTAGGGGATTGGTGGGGCGAAGGAAGCATGGAGGAGGAAGAGAAGCGATCGCTCAAAACGGTAGGATGAGAGCCGGGCGGCCGTAGCAGGCCGAAACGGCTTCGGCAGCGGCCAGCCTGTCGGATGGCTAGTCTGGCCGGTCGGCCGTAGGGGAATACGGGGGGGGGGGGGCGATTGGGCCGTGAAGAGTGGGGAGAAGAGCATCGCTGCCGTAGAAGCACGAGGGACTTGGAAGAGTGGGGAGAGGGGTGCGGAGTGGGGCTAACAGGAGGACAGCCAGGCGGCTAGCCGGCTTGGATAGGCGTGAGCGTGGGACAGGGTAGCCGTGGAGCCAGGAGGACTGTACGGACTATGGGATGAGAATCGGAGAGAGCATCCAGGGTTGGGGGCGCAGTGGGACGGAGGGGGGGATTGAATGCTATACGAGTGCCGGATAGCGAGTCGAAGTGAGGCGTGGTGTGACGAGGCTGGGATACGACGGTTTGCGCTCGCGTTTACGCTCACACGCGCCCTTGCCTGCGGCTACGTAACGTGTGTGAGAGACGTGAAGGCGGCAGTCCGTGCCGGAACGTATGCGTGAGTTTCATTGGGTTGGTATACGTGCGTTACGAACTGGGTAGAAGGTGAGGAGGCCATGCGGCTTGGCTCGTCGGAGGCGATGAGCCCTCGAGGCGGCGGCCGTTAGGGTGACGATCCAACATGCAGACACACAGAGCCAGCCAGCCAGGACAGAATGAGATGACGCCAGGAGGAGTGAGACGATTAGGCGCAACGAGAGTGACGAAGAGGAATGGAATAGAGGGAGTGAGAGACATCGAGGCTGAAGCGGTGTGCGGAAGGCCGGTGGGAGGGTCGACGGGGGACGACGCCGTCGACGACGGCTTCGGGAAGGCTTGGTGGGTTTACGAGGCTCCGAGGGTCTGGGGGTCCTCGTCGGCACGCGCGCCGCGAAGTGCGCTACCCACGCAAGCGTTTCTGTTCGTGCGAGAGATTGTACGTGTGCTGGGGAATGACGAGGGCACTCTCGTGCGAGAATGAGAGAGAGGGAGGACTACACTCGTGAACCTCTTCTCTCTTTCCTTCTATCTACCCGGTTGTCACTGCGTTAAGAATTCTTGCTATACCACTCAACTCCTTTTCTATCGCTTCTTCTTCTGCTATTCCTGCTGTCCTCGTGACATTGTTCTTCTTTTTTTTGTTCCTATTTTTATTCCCCTCCCCCCCCCTGCACGCTCACGCGCACTCCTACACTTCCACGATTTCTGTTCTAATACCCATACCGACTTCTTTTGTCGTATACAAGTCTCTCTCTCTCTCTAGCTTATTTTTCCTGAAACCCTCTTACAGACTGGTTGTTGTGCTCAGGATATGCGAAATTCCGGGTAACCACGGACGTGGGAGCCACTCCGGTCGGTCATTCGATTATGTTTACCCGGGTGGTACGCATAGCAAAGGAAGACTACGCCGTCGGGTTAGCCGGTTAGTTTGTTTTTTTCTCTTACACACTAGCACACTTTGTGTGTATATATATATACATAGGCAGCAGTGACTTCTACAGGATGTATCACGTCCATACCAAGAACCATCCAGGACGCCAAAATCGTTTGGCTCGTTTATGACGCTCGTGAGACGCCCTACCCGTGCAACGAATCGGACTCCATCACCTAGTCTGATTTACGATCGAAAACTTTCTGGACACGTCGTAGGTGGTGAGCTTGGATCTCTCCCACACCAGGAACGTGCACGGCGGCCACCAGATAGACACGTATTGCGGCGTCGAGCCACGCTTGCCTTGCCGACGGAATGTGCCGTACCCTACCTACCTACCAACCAAGTGTACCTGTGCGATGCTATACAAGGTGACTCTAGAGTCAATACGTACAAGGAGATACAGACAGTCTATACTGTATGTAGGCAGACAGGACGTCAAGACTGGCATCCGGAAAACGCAGGAGGATACAACTTTTGGTGTATGGCGGATGTTTCTGAAGGATTCTTATATACATAGATTATATATATATATATATATATATATATATATACACACACGCACACATATAGCTACTTTCGCCGTGACTGGCATTGACCGATTTCGCGAAGGAGTCCTCGTGACGAATCGTCATTGCTTGTCCTATCACGTAAGGTTAACCTCAAAGATGAACAAGAAAGGAAATAAAAAGGTGAAGTACTCAGTGTCGTATCCCCACTAGAAATATTCCAATAATTCCTTTTGGTTTCAAGAATCCTCGACCTCGAGGATTTGTCCTGTTCCACGATTACATTCCTACGCCCAGCACTCTAAATCTCTCTACCCAGATACTAGGAGAAGGTGTCCGGTATGACCCGGACTTCGACCGCTCAGCGAAAAGTTCACCTTCAGACGAGTATTGCGCCACGGGGAAGATGCAGCGACGCTTGACGTCGTTGATGATTCTCAACGTTCATCTCAGTGTCTTACAATACCAGAAAAGTCTAAGATTCGTGCCCAAGGTCGTTCGAAGACTGCATGCTATTTAGTAGGGTTCGTCCCGACACTGCGCAATGTATCGGGGTCGATTTGAAGTCCGAAGAAAACATAGACGTCGGATAAATGCACGAGAAAATGTCAAAGTACACCGAGGAGATTGAGACTTAATAGTAAATACAAAAAAGATCGACGTTCAATCATCATAAATTATTACAGGGTCTATTAGTTTGCAAAGTTATTAAATCTCCAAAATTTTTACAATTTTTTACTATCACCGTGTCTCAACAAACTCGCTGATATTTTTCCTCGCGAAAAATCTCATTCGTGTACCGACGGTCTCTCCTACCTATACAGTTAACCTCGTATACGAGTACGCTAACCAATACTCGCCCATTTCATACACAGTAAAGCTTACCAAATGCGTGCCTTCGTGCGTGCGTCCAACCGCGAACGGCACGGCCATTATTTTCAAGTCGGCGGACAGCCGGTCAGGTACGGAAAGTACGGGAAGCAGAGGAGGCGAAAGGCGCGAGGCTATTTTGTCTCGCAGCGAAGATGCGAGCTGCTCGCACACGGCTCAGGAGCCTCGATCGTTCAGCCGTAGAGTCGAGAGTCGTAAAGTGCGACGGGACTGTCGAGAAGTTACGAGAGTCTGTATATACATATATATACACGTACATGCAGAACATAGCGAGAGCGAGAGAGAGAGAGAGAGAGAGAGACAAAGACAAAGAAACCAAAAGAGAGACGAACATAGAGCACAGCTAGACGTTCCGGAGCGAAGAGTCAGGACGGTGGGTTGAAGAAAAAAAAAAATAGACAAAACACAGGCGGTCACGTTTTTTCGCGCCACCGTGTACCGCCCGGCGCGCTCAGCGAAACGCGAGACGTAGGCAGGCGGAACTGGCAAGGCCGGCTTGCGGTGCTGAAACGTTGGCGCGCCTGACTGCCTACTTTACTGTGTATTGCTGGATCACGCGGGTGTTTTGAGAAGGGCTGTGTGTGGCGTCTGTGCGATACCGAGTATCGTAGCCGCTACGAAGTCCCTGTGAGGTTAGTGTGTTGGTGGGATAGGAGCGACGGCGGCGTCGGCGTGGAGACATTACCCACTACAAGAAGAGACGAGGCTCATTAACGCCGGTACTCTTCCCTCTCATTTCTCTCTCTCTCTCTCTCTCTCTCTCTCTCTCTCTCTCTCTCTCTTACTCCTTCACTCAGCCTCCATCCTCTTCTACACCATATACTCTTCAATCCTCTTCAGAGCGATGCTCGTATACGCTGCTAATAATCGACGCTTCTCTACATAGCCAAATACACGGCAGACGTCCCACCACGTCGAAAATACATATGGACATAGGTGTACGGTTTAATAGAGGCGACGCTTCATAGATACCGTATGTACGAGCGAGCGTCTTAAAGTCGGCTAAAGTCTAAAGAGACGGCGAGTCTCTATTTGGCGGGGCCGAGTGAGCACGCGCGACGCTTTCGATAAGGAGCGTCACGACGACAGCTGCCGAGGAATCTTAGAGATACGTGCGTCGTGTATATCTATATATTTTATGGTAGTGACTGCCTGTTTGCGACGCCTTTTACCCGTGCTGGTTACCGCCGCGGCGCAGGCCACCACGCATCGGCGCCTCGCGTCGCCAAGATTAATCGTTTTGCCGCTCGGCCATTGCCGAGCACTTTCGACATCGACAAGGACGCGCGGGCGTCGGGACGCTACTACGATTCTAGACGTACCCACGCACTACCTTATGGTTCCTCTATGCTAGTGACGATCTTATAGGCCTTATATGGACTTTACTGTATTTTTATATATATATTGTATTTTACTGGATTCTTATGTATTGATACTCTTTTACGTACTTCTATTATTCTCTTTGTTCCGTGTAACGTATCAGCTATTCTACTTTGCGGCACAGTATGGGAAAATATGGCTGCCAGTTTGAACGGGGCTACCGCGCTTTAGTGGACCGAGACCGTCGGAGCATGTAATGCCAATAATATCCGACGTTAACCCTTAAACGTGGCGCATGAAATTTGTAATCCAGCTAAACCATCCGCGACGGTATCAACTACCTGTTAAGTCCAGGAGATACGTTATTTAGATAATAGCGGATTTTCGTAATTTTTATAGAATTAATCTAAACATTTTTTTACTCGGATTTCTAGTTTATTTAGGTATATTGTTTTAGGAGAATCGCGTTGCCAGATCGAGTGCACTGACTTACGTTATATTTGATCCGATTGGTCGACAGATCCAAAAGTGGAACGCTATTGGTCGAGGCCTCTGGGTATTTCAAACCCGTGACGTCATGGGGAAAAACCAACGAACACGTCCATAGCCAAAAGTAAGGATAATGACAGCGATTGGGAACGTGTGCGCCATTTACAGCCGTGAGGTAGCAGCGGTCGTAGCTATTGAAACGGCTGGTCCGTTTCAACACGAGGGCTCAGCTAGAGCCCAGTCAGCCAGTCAACCAGTCGACTAGCGAGCCAGCCAGTCACCCAACGAGTCGGCTGGGTCATTATGACTGGCAGGCTAACGCCAACGGGCTATGCATCATTAATGGTCCTCGTGCCACTGCCGGTCCCAGCTCCCACGATACTCGGGCTTGGACTACTCGACTCTCCACGCTTGGCGCATTTTTATAATTTTATACCCAGTGTCTGCGAATTTTACATCAGACTCATTCCTACGTAATCGCTGGCCTTGGTAAGGGACTTTTAATACCGTTTTCATTTCACTGCTACTAGTGTCAAATTCCTTTCTTCGACTATACACAGTACCAAAATATCTCGCAGAATCTGAATACTTTCTGTCACAGATTTTTCCACACATTTTTATTCGTATACCCAGTGTCTGAAAAGTCTAGGTATACTCGGAATAAAACTGGAAATCCTCCGGGTGACGGTCGATGTAATTCGTGATAAGAGTTAGCTATGAAAATTTGTCTGGTGAAAAAATTTTTTAAATTAAAAAAATGGAGTCATCCAGTCACCCAAGGGAGGTGTGTCCTACGTGTACAGTTAGAGGAAAGGGAATTGTACACGCAGGCATTTGCATACAAACGTCACCCAGGGTTTATGCCCCCATTAATTATGCGCTGCGACCAATGAGCCGGTGCCTAACGTTCCCTGTGTACGTCGACGAGGCTCAGGTTGCGTGGCGGTGATACGTGGCAATATATTATAATTCACCTATGTAACCTGCACACCGTGAACCCATAGAGGCACGTTAAACCATACCAAGTGCGTGCGTATACAACTTTGTGACCGCTGCTCAGTCTGATCTGACTGACCAGACTATCCGGACTGAGTATGGAAACACACAAGATACAAAATTATCTTTTATTGGACAACCTATCTGATCTGCTTCGCGTTGGGATTTACTGACCAAACTGTAGGATATTTAACGTCCAGCTTATAACGGGTGTGACTATGGTTATACGTGTGATATATTATCTTATAATACCAGTGATAAGTATCAGTGATAACGATTGTCATATCTCAAGGCTTTAGCTGTTCGCGGAAGAAACTTTGACGTATCTTTACTAAGAAGATGTTCACCAAGTTATCTATTTAAGGTTATACTCATTCAGTCTTCTGGATACTCGATTTCAAGCAGATTTTTAGCAGTATGCCAGGTTATATGCGCAGTAATGATCTTGTCAAAATATTTTTTTAAGACTCTTGATTTTTATTAAAAAATATCTGATAGTAGAGTGTAATTTAGGGTGACTATTGGATTAGTTTTATATATTTTATTTTATACACGTCCAAGTCCTTCGCCACAATTATTATGGAAAATTTCTATTTATGGGGTTATCGAGCGTTTCTGACACGTGACTCAGATCAAGGTCCTACAGTTTTCTTTGGGTACTTATACAGTTATTACACACGTGGCACTTTAGTACCCATTACCATTGGTCATGGGGCGTGCACCATTCTTAGGATGAGCCGACAGTCAGACAGACGTACGAGAGTGAAAACCATGTGAAAACAAAGAGAAAGATAAGTCTGGGCAGACACGCACGCGACCGTGAGGTCACGGGCGTCAATTCTCTTCTTACCTTTCAGACTCTCCCACCTTCTTTCCTTTATTTTATTTTTTCTTTTTTCTCTTCTCCTGGACTTCTTTTCTCCTGCAGTCTCGCACATATTATGCATCCTCTTTGAGACCCCTGGACCGTTATACATATAATCTAGTATGTTTATATACACACACACACACACACACACACACACAGAATGTCTGATTATGCGTTCCTAAGCCACGTGCCAATTCTGTCCGCCCACTGATCTAGTTTGTGACTGTAGCACGGGAAACGTGAGCATTTGAATCTTTTCGCGATATCCTGAACACGTCTGTAGAAACAGAGAGAGAGAGAGAGAGATAGATAGGAGGCAGTACCTCTTGTGAATGACGTAGAGACTTCGATCTACGACAGTGGCGATAAAGGAATTGTCCAATATATCGTCGAAGGGGTTAGGGGTGAAAATTGTAGTTACAGGGGATGAAGGTGAATCTCTCGCAAGATGGGGTTCGACGACCATCCTAAGTTCTGTCTTATCCTGGAAAACTTTGCCGACCCGGTATAAGCCCGTGGGATTGAGCCTTTCGCCGTCCTGGAGGAGATCGTCCGCAGGGGAGTTTAACGAGGACGTTAACCAGACCTGGTCTCGATCAGTATTCTGGACCCAGAAGTTTCAGAGGGTGTTGTCCCTTACGGGAGGGGTGGAGTGAGGGTGGCATTTAAGGGAGTCAGGAAAAAAAGGACGATAGGGTAGAGGATGATGTGTAGGAGTGTCTGGACATGGAGTGACCATTTCTACTGTGGAATCCTTAGATCGTACACCACGTGTCCCTACCCTCTTGGAATGCTTTTTTATTCGTCTATCTGGACACCAGGGGATTTTCACCCTCTTCGTAGTCAGGAATCGCCTTTGACTTCCTGGGGGATGGAAATTTCTTGCTTCCGCTGAAAACCTTCATTCTCACTGTCCCTCAGTTTAAGGGCTGAGAAAAATCGGGTCGCGTGCCACGTGGACTTCCAAAATGGATGCCATTTCAGGGGTCTGTCCTCTGGTTAATTAACTGGACGCCTGAGACAGCAGGAAATTTTCTACCCTTATGTTCCTGTAGTTCCTTTACTACCCTTATCATTTCTCTTTGGATGAAATTTCGTTTACCTCTATTCTACCCTTTTCTTTTGGTCACCTTACTCATCCTGAATATCACAGTACACTCTGGTCTTCAGAGAATTTGAAAAATTTCAAAATTCTTACCCCTTGTCACCAAGGGTGCTTTCTATGATTTTACTTTTTTTTTCACTGACAACTTTTCCGCCCTTAATTTGTCCTGTAAAACCCTTCGCAAACTTTTATACAACAATTCATGTGTTTTACATACAAAATCATCTTGTATTGCCATGCGTTATTATTGGACCTTTATCGTTAAATTCATTGGATACAGCACAGCAAAATCCGTAACACATTTCGAGCATATGTGCTGTCCAGTATATTTATATACATGTTATATATATAGATATACGTGCCAAATTACGATAACGACACATATGCATGATCACGCCTTCGATGCTCACACGCACGTACGCACTTTCAAATAAGGGTAGTAAGCCAACCCATTGATATCCAATAGAATGCGAATGCTAGTAAATGACGAAGGGTGCTTTTATTACAAATACAAAATTTAGACCGAACGGTGAGAAAAGTCAAAATAAAAATTTGCCATATAAATTGACAACGGAAGAAAACTTGTCGTTTCCTCTACTGATTAAAGAATAATATACTTTAGTGAAAATTTCCGTGAGTGTCAGACAAGCGTCGCGATCCCTTAAATACCAGTAACTCAGTGTTCAACACGCATGAAAACGGGCCATATCTTAAGGGTCTGTTCACACAGTATCGACAGATATTTTTTCATTACTTTTATGTGTATATATTATAGAGTATTTTTCGGATCAGCCCGTCTTTAGCCGTCCCCATGGTAACACGAGGGTGAACAAAAAATACATCTACATATTATGCACTCGGCTTGGAGAAGATTTGCAAAATTTTTTACATCCAAATTAATAATTGATAAGAAATATTTACATAAGTGCGTAATTATTACCCTATTTAAAAAAAAATATTTTTGAATTAAGTTACAGGGAGTTTCAAAATATCAAACGTGCATATACGATTGTACATGCCAGATATGGATATACATACTCATATGAGACTAGGCAGGGACTAGTCATCCCAATGCGCTTTACGTGGTGATTGATTGATTATATTTGTCCGCTCACGAAGTAAATAACGAGATTGGCCATGCCAGCATGTTGAGCGGGTTCGGCAGCGCCCTCGTTACGACTTGTTTACCACTGCGGCCGACTCCCGTGAAAAATGTTGGCCTGGCGCTCGTTGTAAACGCACCTACACCTATCGGCCACCACCCGCACCTACTCATCCTGCGCGGATTTCATTTTTTTAGGGGGAAATTTAGTATTATTTTTTCCTGTTTTACCCTTTTTTCTGAAATCTCTGCAAATTAGCCTGGGTGGTGGATCCTTTCTATGGCTCGCACAGGAAGTAGTTACGTATATGTTTAGGTCTGTTGGTTTCCTCGTGTATATCCATGGCCGACTGTAACTGCTATTGTATATATATATCGGTGGCTGGATATGCGTGCGTTGGATGTACAGAACGAATGTAAAAGGTCGTTTTTCTCGATATCAGCCTTTATCGGTAGGTTGCCGCTTCGGATGCTTTTAAATGTACGGAATTAAGGGCTTTGCCTGCCGATAAAAAATAGCGATAGCCGTCTCGTTAATTCTTCCTCGCGTAGATGGTTATTCTTTTCTTTTTTCGTAGTTTGAACACTGTACCTTGTATCCTGGTTTGGATCTCTGTTTCTCTTTTTATGTTTCTGTCTCTACTGTATATACGTGGATAGATAAGTATATTTTGGACTGTTTATCTCCTTGTGGCTCCTGGTATTCGCAAGCGGAAAGGAATTTTGTCCGTCTGATCTAAAACTGACTTTATTCACTGCGTCGTTCTCTGAAAAAGGTGACTGGGAGTTAAGAAAAAAAAATTTTTTAAATTTGAAAGAACGAAGGAAAAAAATCGCAACAATACTATATTGTCGCTAAGAGAATACATGCATATACATATCGTACATATTGTATAAAAATATACAAAAATAGAATAAAAAATTATATACAAAATCGCTATCAGTGATCCATTTTGTAATACCGCGGTACCCATATAGTTGTGTAGCAGGAAATTAAAAGAAAAAGAATTTTTCGGCGAATTTCGTGGCGCGTTTCACCGGGGTGCAGGAAAAACGAAGGAAAAAAAATTTCCTCACCAGTAAGGGAATGGGGGTTGCAAGGGGGATGGTCGGCAGTGTAGTTTGGGGTGGCGTGGTGTGATGGCGGTATCCGCCCGAGCGAAGCTTTGATGCGGGCGCTGCGACCGTCGAGGATGGCTGTAGGTTGGAAGTGGTTTGGGAAGCCGTGGGGTGGAGTGAGTGCTGTTGGTAGATGGGGTTGCTGGCCGGGTTAGGGGGGCGGAGGGGGTGTTAGTCGGGGAAACGTGCGATGCCGTGACATCCCGTCCCTCCACCCCTGAACCCGCCAACCCTCGAACCTCGAGCTCGGGTTCGAGCTCGCCGTTAATCCGTTTATCGCGTTACCGCCGCCACCGGCCTAGCAACCCCCAACCACGAGGTTCAGCCCCGTTACCTCGACTCACCCTCCGTCGACCATCGGACTCGACAGTGTTGGTTGCCACCCTCTCTCTAGTGACTAACCTAACCCCCAGCATCCTCTGCGGTCACAAGCGACTCCCGATGCGCGCCAGTCGCGAGATGTCGGCACGCTTTTCCCTTTTCTTCTTATTTTACTTGAACTACCCTTAACGAGGATCCATCCAAGACTGCGGAACGTAGGGGGTTGCGTAATATTTTCATCCCCTTTAACTGCCTATAGCGAAGCTTATTTATACCGATATATAAGTATATCGTATGAACATCAGCGCCTGGCACTTTCTACCCCTACAGCGCCAATTTTAATTGGCCAACCCTTATTGACGGAAGGGGATTTTCTAAATGTTAATTTTTTTTCTTCTACCCTCGATATGCGTGTCTTTTTTTTCTGGAAATATTCAAGGAGGCACCGTAACACCTGTGCGTATCAAACGAGTGCTGATTCCCACCTCGGGGCTTAGAGGGGTAGGAAGCGTCGGCGCCGCCTAGGGGGTGAGTTGCGAGCGTGGGCATTAATCATCCCCTAGCATGCCATGTGACCAGTCATCCCCATCCTTCGAGCACTGGGTGCTCAGTGGTTCTCCGTTACTTTCTTTATGATTTTAATGCGTTACGATATTTTTAATTTTTTACGAACTTCCTCAGTCACCCTTAGCTACCCTCGTTAACTAGCTCGAGAGTTCATGAACACCCCTGGTGATAAGACATATTTAACCTCGTACGAGATACTTTGATAGTGTCTTATCTTAATTCCGGCATCTCGTAGGGCTATACAATTTTTAACAAAGACGAATCATCGATCCTGGCTGCTACAAAAAATTGCCACTAAGTATGCAATAGGAAAGGTCAAGTAGAGCCCTTTTTAAGGGTTGAAATATATAACTTAAGCTACCGTTAAAAGTACGTACATACATTATCGATGCTACTGGTGTACAAAAATGTTATTAAAATATTTTTTTTCTCAATTGATCTACCGAGGTAAAAAACATTGTATATTAGAAACTTTATTTTCCATCTGTCATTTTCCAATATGGCGTCTCTATCATTTTTTTTTATATCTCACGAAGGGGCAGACGTATTCACCACGGTGTCTATTACCATTTGGATTCGGCGCGTGTCAATATATCCTCCTGCCAGTAGGAAGGAAACGCAATTGCAGCCCGCAGACGTGGCCCATTCTGTCGCGCACATAAAAACGCAGGCTTCTGTCGCAGCGATGCCGTGGCAATCTAGTTTTATTCTCCGATTCATATTCCTTCATACTGCTTTGCATACCGAGTGGTCCTTGAAAAAGGTACCGATAAAAAAAATTTTTATTTATATAACCTAGTCAATTTTTTATTCAAACTTAAGATCTTTCTTAAGACTATTATGGTATATCAATTTTATATCTGAAATTTTTTAAATCTATAATCTCAATCATTAAATTACGCAATTTTCAAAAAAAAATACAACTTTCATAATAAAACCTATGAAAATAGCACTACTCGAACACCCTGTATAGATGGAGTTGCCAGGTTACGGTACTCAGTGGTACACTCCAGAGGGATGAGAAGGGTCGGGACGGGTTGGCATGGGCACTAGGCATCTATAGTTTAGACTCTAGATGGAAGATAGCTGTTCCCAGAGGCTAGGCCAGCCATAATCGCCATTCGCCACACCTTGGCTCCCTCTGGCTCTTCTGCTTGTCTATATATCCTTAGGGATTGGACCGTTTTCCCCATCTCGTGTACGCCACCCGCTGTCTGAAAGTCGTGAGATTCTGCACCTCCTCAGGAAAGAGAAAGAAAAGCTGGTGAATCACGTTTCCACGTGCCGAAGAAGCTAAACTTTCCGTACCTCGAATACATAGTAAAATCTAAATTAAAGCAAAGGGCGGGAAAATTCAAAAATAATTTTTTTCCTAGACTCACAACTACAGGTAATATTTCATTTCAACGTCTGTCATACACTGACATTTTTCACTGATACCGCAAATTTACGTACGTTTGTCGTATAGAAAACATTTTTAAGAAAATTTAAGGTTAGGTTAGCTTTTTTTATTTGTTATGACGGCAAGGTACGAGGTATTGCGCAACAGTTAGTATCCCCACTAAGCTATATAGTATATTCCACCCCTTTGTACGTCGCGGCGTCATGCACAGAGTTAGGGTGGTAAAACGAGGGGTGTGTATCCATATATCGTACAGCGACGTATCGCTGAGGGACGACGCCAGGCGTCGATGCGTCCGTAACTCGTCAGACCTGACCACTACGTGATGTCACATAAATCAGCTACTTTAAGGGCAAAGCCGTGGGGTCCCTCGTTGGACAAATTGTCCAGTGGGATTTTCTGCGGGGGGGAGAAAAAAAGAAATGTCGCCAGTGTCAGTAACGAGCGAAGAGGGAGCCATTCGTCGTGACGCTATAGTACTCGCGAACGATAAGAAAACCAGCCGCCATGTCCTAGCGACTGTGAATCAGCCCTAATGGTATTCCAGTAGAAATAACCTGTACGTATACAGACCACAGAATTTAAGTATCAATGATACACAACTAAAACTTAATTTGACCTTTTTTTTAATTGAAATTTTTTAAAATAAAAATAAAAAAGCTTTATTATTTATTAATTATATCGCAACAATGGCAATACACGGCATACATTTATTTTGTTCACCACTGCTCCTCCTATCTGTCGTCAGGAGTACCAAACTTGTGCAATCACCCTACAAATTCAATTTAGCACGCGTCTCCAGTACGTGGCCAAAGGGATTCGGACAGGAGAATTCAGCGAGCTGGAATACTTGCAAGGATGCATTCGTGAGCGATATCCGTTAGCTGTCCGCACGATTGCTGACCGTATCTCCTTGTCAACGTATATGATGTACCTACAGGTACAGAATGCCGTGGGTAAGCAGAGGGCGAGGGTTGGAGTATGTTTACCACTGCAAGGCTGCAGTGAGTATATAAAAAAAATGTTGGTTAAACTTTCATTTTCATAAATAATTTATTCTGCTACTCGTGACTTTTTATTTCTCAAAATGACGCGCGATATGGATATCAAAAAGCTCACAGTAGAAAATACCCTGCTATCGCGTGGGTGTTAGACATTTGATATTGCATTAGTAGCATAGTTACGTGTACGTATGACATACAGGTACTACTACCACGTGTGTACATACGTGTCCATGGCGAACGTGACGCCGGAGGGTCCGTGCGGGCTTTCAATGGATACAAATCAGGCTAATTATTTGGGACGTGGGGATGAAAGCGGGGAATACTAGAGCAGTAGCAAGGGGGAGGGTCGGTGGGTTAAAGGGGCTGGAAGTTCCGAGGGTTGGAGGGTCGTTTCGAAGGTTGGTAGGAAGAGGGCGTCGGCTGGTGGCGACAGCACTCGACGCTCAGCAGCGAACGACGCCCAAGGGATGCTGGGAATTGCGATTGCAATTAACGACGCCGCGTCAGGATAATTATTCAAAATTTTCGCCAATTTCAGAAACGAGAGGCCGTCTAACCAATCTGAAAAATCAAAGGAACAGCCCTTGAAAAATTTTCAGCGCTCAGTCAATTCTCTTTCTTGGTACAGATACCAAGTACCAACGGTGTATTAACGCCAAGATTTTTTTTTCTATATAAAATTTCAACCCCCTAACCTTCGTCCTTTATTTAACTAGGACAATCTTTTAACACCCCTATATACACTGCTGAACGCTCGAGTTTTCTCGAAGACTACAAAAATAATTAACTACCCCCTTTAGCAACGCCATTATGTCATTACCACAGAGCAGCTAGACGTACCTCAACGTTACCACAGAAAGTAGCAGCAATGTGCAATGTGCAATGTTCGAGCTACGCTATTCGTACAGGCGTGAAGGTAGCGGAAAGGCCATTAGCTAAATTGCTAGGTGTCTGCTCGTTGTACCGCTCTATTACCTTCCACCCCAATCAGGAGTCCAGGGAGCCCGACTGCACCTACACGTGGGTAGAAATTTCTCCAACCCCCTTAAGAATACTTTACATGTATCTAATATACGTGGTGATGCGTTGGTTTCAAAATTTATCAATTACCTCGAGTTGTATTTCCCTACTGTACATTTTTTGTCGTGACATTGGAAGGGTGATGAATTTTGAAAAAAAAAAATTTTCAACTGTCCAGAGCATAGTATTTGGAAGGACCAGTTTTGCCTGACACAACGTGGCAGCCCTTATACATATTTGAAATATCCCTCTGGCTCTGTATAGAGAAACGGAAGTTACTGCGATCAAGTATTCCGTGAGATCGATCGTCCTGAAAAATTTGCGCTGGCACGTACTCCTCTTCGGGTTACCCTGGATTTTCCACTTGGAATTCTTACTAATATCAGGTACGGCGATGTTACTACTACCACTGTTGGTATTACGAATACCAGTACCGGTGCTACTAGTATGGTATTAGGTAGCTTCAGCTTGGGTAACAGTAGTAATAGTAGAAGAACCCTCTGGCTGTCTTCTCCTCTTTTCCCTGCTCCGGTCTTCTTCTCCTTCCTTTTTATTCCACTTCCTCCTTTCTCTCGCAGCTTCTCACGGAAACGAGAAGCCGGAGGCGAGCGTCGCGACACGGAACGTCGGCGACTATTTATTCTGCCTTTTGCCCCCAGCGTATCTCGCGGTTGAGTCAAGACGACTTTGCTACTCGGAGCGTCACGGAAGGAAGGTTAAAGGGAGACTAAGAAAAAGGGGAGGAAAAGGTGAAACAAAAAGTCCTTAGAACAGTCGCAAAAAAACTTTGGTCACTCCTAAGGTAGACGCGTTTGATTGTCACAGAAAAAAAGAACATTAAAAATATATACCTTCCGCGTCTGCTCGTCCATTCTTACGCAATTTCCATCTCCCCAGGTAGCTTTATCTAAAATACATTCTCTGAGTACCCAAGGACTAAAAGGTATCAGCGGCGAGAGGCGTCCGTACGGCAGCAACATGCTGGCAACTATTTATTTTATGTTGCGCCTGGAGCGTGTTCCAGGTTGGTCGGAATCGTGTACCAGTAGGTTCTAGGTAGAGTAGGTTGAATCAGCGAGAGGGAAGACCTTAGAGAAGACTGAGGTGTGGAGGGCGCAGATACCCTACAGATATAGATATAGATAAGTATAGAGATAAACCTCTTCTGCTGGAGGAAGCTGAACACCAAGGCAGAGGATAGGTACCAAACTACTATCTGTACCTAGTCTATGTACGTACCTTGTGTGTATGTGAGAGAGAGAGAGAGAGAGAGAGAGAGAGAGAGAGAGACAGCAGGTGGGTCTCATTCTGTAGAAGAGGCTAGACAGATGCTGGGACTCCTGGCAAAAGAGGTGAGAGAGTAGGCAACTCGTGCGAGGAGAACGGTCCAGGGAGTATGGAGTACGGAGATGATTAATGCATCCAGCATCCAGAAGCAGCCCTCCGGTCCGTTCGCTTCCTCTGAACCTTCTACCTGTACCTTCTACCTACACGCCACATCGCCTCTTGCACCGCTTCGAATTCTACCACCGCGAAACTTTTGTCCTTTTATATCTTACTGCGCTCCTATGGTAAATGCCAATATCGGGTTTTGAGGTTAGGATGACAGTTGGTCGGTAAGGCAGTTTCGTTCGCTACTAAATATTCCTTTGATCCTCTTTCTTTACGTTACTGATGTACATTCCTTACAGATTTATCTGCGGTGATAGACCTTTTTCTTCTTACTGCGAATGGACTATACGTATCCTGGCAGAGTCGGTCGGCGGGAGCTCACTTGTTAAGACCCCCTCGAACCGGCAGAGTGGTTCGCTGCTAAAGACCATTTCGTGGTAGCTTCGACGAGAATTTCTTTGGTTGTATATATGTATGTATGTGTATTAGAAAAATTTTTTACAATATTATTATTATTTGTACAGGCATTTTTAGGTATATCAAATGGACGTGATGCTCAGGCATTTTGGTAGTTTGTACTTATTTTGACTAGTGCGCTACAAAATATATTTTTTTTAATTTCAAATGTGATTTTATTTTTTATTTAGGTTTTTTAGTTTGTATTTTTTTGGGGCGGAATTATTAAGTCTTCCTGATCGATCGTTTGAAGGTCAATTTGAGCCAGTCGTAACGAAGCGCGAATGCGGTCTAAGTTCTCTGAGGCCGTGTTTGCCGTTTCGCGGCAGGCTGGCAACCTCCTCTTCGGCTCGGCTCAGGTTCCCCAGGTTCCTTTTGCTCTTTTCGGCTCCCGTCTACGTATCCTGAGTTTCTTCCATCATTTTCGTATCTTCTTTACTTTTCTCTCGTGTTCTCTCTCTCTCTCTCTCTCTCTCTCCTTCTCTATCTCTCTCTATCTTCACTTATACCTTACAGTTGTCCAATATTACCAGCACCCCTACGATAATACTTTCCAATTATGTCGATATTATACAATAATCCTATTTACCTTATATTCTCTCGTTTTCTCATTTTCTATTTTGTCATTCATCACATTTCATTCGACTCTTAAATTTGTCCTGACCATACATTATAACTATTTTAATTATAAATATTTTCTCGACAACACATACACTGTCATTCATGCCTACTTTCCCTGGCTTGAAGATGATTCTGCCCATTTAATTTCAATTAATTCTCATCTTAGCGCCATCTTCAGATGGTGCAACAGTCCTTAATAAAAATGTATAGTACGTTCAATAAAAAAAATTATAAAAGTTTATCCAATTTCCGCACCGTCTCTAATTATAGATTTTTATAGCTATTATCTCTATTTGAAAAAGTATACATATACACACAGATATATAGATATTTATTAGACACACGGTATAGCTTCTCTATATACTATACATATACAGGGTACTCCTCTACTCGGTTAGAGCGCCCACTTTAAACATTCACCTACTGCGGTCTGCGGTTCGAAGCTGCGGACAGAATTTTAAAAAAGCTCGACGTTTGCGCCGCTGCACGCTGAACTTCCCTTGGCGGCCGCCCAAATTTACTGCGTTTTGATTTTATCCCTGTCCGCCATTGCCTTTCCTGGTATAAACCACCCCCTCGCCGTCTGGCTAGATACGAACTGCTTCCACTTTCGCCTCTGTAGGATATAGTCGCTTTTAAGCTTTATATACAGATATACGTATTACATGTATACGTATTATTAATCTGCAACGGGACACAAAACACACGCGAAAACAAACAGAGTCGTTCGCATGGAATATAAAGGATAAAAGTTTGCCCATTAGAAACTACAGGTGTTTTCAGTCGATCTTTGCGTTCTGCCGAAATTTACATAGTTACAGTCAGCATGCTGAAATTTTATTGATTATATAATAATTATCTGGGAATTACATATTTGTTCTTATACATATATGTATTCTTACAAGAGCACATAGGAAATCACTCATATATATGTGTATATAGATATATTATTTTTGTTATTGTTATCGTTAGTGGAGATATTTTCATTAATTAATCGTTAACCTCAAAATCTTTATATGTGATCCATATGCTCTTATCTCTATTTTTATCTCTTTTTCTAGTTGATACACATACTCCTGTATCTTCTATCACTTCTCTCTCTCTCTTTCTCTCTCTCCCCCTCTTTCTCTTGATTTTTAAGCGCACCACTTTGGCGTATCTCCGCGTACATTGGTCGAGGCGCCGGTTTGCTCGCCGCTAGCACAAATGTTATTGCATGCCGGGACAAATTTATTAGCGGCACTCGCAGCCACCGGCTCTATCCATCCACTTACGACGCTACCAGGAAGCGTCGCGATGCTCCGTTATTATTGTAAGTTGCTGCCAGAAGGCTGGAAGACAGAAAACGGCTGGAATACTACCTGGCTTGATTCCTGCAGGAAAGGCAATCTTTCTGGTCACCAAGGGACATTTTCGCTGTTTACCTTAGGATTTTTTTCCTGAGCAATTTGATTTTTTGAATAAATTCACCTGCATGGTAGATTTAAAAAAATTTTTTATATTAGAAATTCAAGGTCAGTATTGATCGTTAGACGGACTGTATAGATATGTTAGACTGTAGACTCAAATATACAGAGTGTCTCACCGAAACTGCACACATCGATTATTTTCGTTACCATTGAAGATACGGGAAAAAGTTTCAAAAAAAAGTTTTATGGTTTGAAGGGGGTCGACTTTTCATCCAAATGATTTTAAAAAAATATTATTCTGATTTCAAAACACAGCAAGTTACACCGTTCTTAAATGGAACATCATTTTCTGTTTTTTTATTTCTTAACATTTTGAGACCTTGCAGACTAAATTCATCCAGTCATTTCCAAGTTATTGATAAGTGAATTTATTGAACAATCTTCGGTTGCGCAATTAGGCGCGCGTATCCTAAATGCTCTAGCGGCGCGGATGAGAAATCGATCCCTTTACAACTTTCGTCTGAAACTTTTTTCCATATCTTCATGAGTAACGGAGATAATCGAGATGTGCACTTTCGGTGAGACACCCTGTATATATATGTGTACACGTCTCTATAAGACAAAAGCTAGCATAATGATAGTTATCGGTAAAAATCATCCCCCGAGATTCACTCTTAAGGTTGCAACCCTTACAGATAGTAGATCGGTACGGGTATACGAAAACGCAGCGATATTGATCAGGGTGACATTACGTTCTCCCCCCGTTTGGAAACCACCCTTGGAGCCAGTAGGCCCACTCAGCCATGCCATGTAATCCTGCTCAGCTCTTCTACCCTCCGGTTTTCATCTTCATCCCTCTCTCCCCCTCGCCGCCACGACTTTCAACAGCGACGAACGAAGGCGACGAAGCTGGAGGGATGAGGACGCTCCTAGCTCCTCCTCGCACTCTTTTAGTCCTTCCTCCTGTATACCTCTTCCATACCTTCTTCAGCTCTTTCGCCTCTTCACCTTCTCCTCCATCTTCATCCCTTAGCCAGCCTGGTGTATAGGTACTACCATCATCTTTCGTTGTAGCGCTATCATCCAGCCGCCCCTTTTTTCCATCCCTCGACGACGTATATTCCTCCTGCGTCGCGACGTCACCCTCCCTCTACCCCCTCTGCGTCTTCCCAGACTCACCCTTACCACCTATACCTACAGGGCGTGCCATGTAAGATGGTCAGACAACCTCATCGCACGTCGCTTCGCATATCGCGCACTTGAGGTCATCAGATATCAATGACACCCCAACGACCTTTTGACCTTTCCAAAACTTGTTCAGCCTATCCTGTCGATGACTCAAAGTCTATCAATATTTAAATCTATAATTTATTTCTATTTGCTTAGTTCAAAAATCCGAAAATTTCATCCCTCGATTATAAATACGACACACCCTGTATATACCGATCCTTATATGAATACTCGTTCGACATGCAATCCACGCAAGCTGGAAGAAGACCCGACCCAGCGTTATCCCAGTACCAGGTCGGTGCCTGGGGCTGCACCAACCAGGGTCGTAAAACGACGCCTTCCTGGTCACGAGAGACGCTCGAAAGATACTCACGCATGCACGTCGAGAATTCCCAGGGGGTGTTCTTCCACCGTTAAAGCCGTCACCAGTGCTACCAATGTTACCCGTAGAAGAGAATCGAGGTCGTACCCGTGGAACAAGCTTAGTTCCTTCTCTCTAATCGTCATTCCCATTGATCCTTAAAGTGCGGCAGGATTATAGGATTGACCTATACCATTACGCCATCGAGCACGTACCTGTATAGGCAAGGTCTATCCCCGAACCAAGGATACCCTAACGTGTTACAACGATTACGTTTGCGCGTACCGTATCCTGGAATATTCATAGACAAACACCTGGTCCAACCTTAGGGTAGAGGACCACTATCTATGTATGTACCTGGTTACGTTAGGTTAGGTACGTAATGTCGAATTAGCCCCGGTACGCGAAGTCCAGCCACCGCGATACACTTTGCGCCAGGAGTGTACCTAGCCGTCACCGACCCCTCAGACCTCAATCCTCTGGTCCTCCGGTTAGACCCCCACCTGGACCACGTCGGTCTACCAGTCACCAGTAGAAACCCTCAGTCCGTCCTCTCTTGTCTCCGTCAGGACTCCGCGTTGAATAATTTCGCGCGCTTTCCACGAGTGCGGACGCCACCATTTTTTACGCCCTTCGCCTCCCCTACCCACCGACCGCTGTGACAAATACCATAACCATCGCTCACTCACTTTTTGCTCGGCTCCTGTCTTATACGCTGCCTTCTGTACTTCGCCCAACAGCATCGGGACGCTTCAATCATTATTAGCACGGTACGATACAATGTGTCTGAAATGATTTTTAATAATTTTCTTTTATCAGAGTAGTCCTTAAAATACCACAATTTTCAAATGTACATTGCAGCTTCTAGAGTATAGATGAATATATATTTATTTGGAACAGCAAGAAACTATCTTTCGATAAACTCTCGACCCTATAGCCAAGCGCCAATTTCTCCCTAGTTACTCGCGCGATACGACCCGAGGCTGAATTTAGCGGATGCCCTAGATGTGCGCGCGCCCATCCTCATCCTCATAATCATCCTCATCCTGAGGAACTCGCTCGCTCTCTCCCGACCTATCGAAAGTTCCTGCGGTAATTGGCTGTGCTGTACGAGATGCAAGTTATACACATATACTACACACACATAAACGATGAACAGAAATAGATGAGTAACCAGTCAAGCAGTAAAGCCTTAGGTCCACGGTCCGGCAGGATTCGTATATGAGGTTATGTAATAACTATATATCCATCTATCCACCCGACAAGTGGTAGAATATTGATATGTAAATATAGCAGCGTCCCTGCAGTAGTGGTTAGGGCTCAGAAGGGAACGGGTCGCTAGCAGGTTAACGAGCGGCTCGCGGGGGTGGTTGGTCTACGTAGGGGTAGGAGTAACGGGCGGTAGGTGCGGGCCTGGAGTGAGAAGGATGGATGCAGGAGGTGAGAGTGAGGGTGAAACGGCGTAGCAGTGGTATGAGACTGAAACAGGGGTTGGAGTGACGGCGAAGGGTGGCACAGAACTGACGAGCGAGAAAGATATATATATATATATATATATACATCCAGAAAAAGAGAAAGAGGGTAGGAGCGTACAGAGCGAAGCTTTCGAGGGGGGGGGGAGGGGATGGCCGTGCTAGCGCCAGCGATGCTGCCTGCTATAGAACGAAGAGGTGAAGAGCGAAGCTTCCTGGCGATGGTGGTGATGGTGGCAACCCTGATGGTAGTGGGTTGCTGCCGGCAGTATAACAGAGACGGCCGGGCGTGCCGCGGAGCGTGCCACCAAAGGGGATGAGAATTTTCCTCGGGTGGTAAAACTATTGGCAGGCAGTAAATGATGAAAAAATTCAAAAGAATTATTAGCAAGATCATTGTCGTATGTATCGCGATGGTAAAGTATTCTAGGGATATTTTCGGAGCTGGTCAGAGATAGGGATTTTTTATTTTCTTAAAATATCATCGCTTGTTCATAGGTTATGGAGTCACTGGCTAGGACAACGGAAGCACCGTGTCGTATAGGGACATGCCCTGCGGGACACGGCATGGAACGGGGTGGTTGGAACGGGCCGCGGAAACACGGAGAGGGCGGGTACACGCCGACTGGAGTGATAGAGAGGGAGGGATAGAGAAAGAGAGAGAGAGTCGCTGGGTATCCTTCTATAGATGAGAGAGCAACGTAGGCCGACTTGCACAGACCCTCCGAGTGACCGAGTACCAACGTCGTGGACTCTCTTTACCTTTCTTGCTCAGGTATTGTTCTCTCTCTTCGTATTACCCTCTCACTCCCACTCTCTACTGCACTACTCGGTCGTCCTTTGTCCCTCTCCTAGAAACGTGCGTGCCACGTCGCCACAACCTGCCAACCTGGCCGGCCTCCTGGAAGACCTTTTGAAGCCGACCAGGTCGACCAACCGCTAACTTCAAGCGCAAGATCATGCATCCTACTTTCTTTTCATCCCTTACCTGCACTTTCTACCCTAATATCACTCTCTACCTTGGACATAATTATTTAACGATATCTCGCTCTAGCATGGTATTTTTATATTCTATTGAGATTCATATATGTTTTTTTAAACAGTATACTTTATTTTTTCTTAATTGGTACCTTTATCAGATATGTGGAATACCGTGAAGTTGGTAGTGGTCGTTATCAGGCTGGTACGCGTTGCGTGATTTACTGTATTCGTATCAGTCACGCATTGACCACCGTGCAGATAAGGTGTATCTGATAAGAATAAGCACAGTTCAGGTCTGTAGTTCGATAAAGAATCTTTTCTTTATCTAAACTTAAATGGCACCGGTAATGGCCAACAGGTAAGCCATCTTTAAACGGCACAGTGAGCTGCACCGTTACACGTCACTCCCCTCTTGCCCAGCTCAATGGCCAAGACCTTATCGCCCCTTTGCAGGAGCGGCTTTACGATCTGGAGGATCGTTAAGCGTCTGAACGTGGACGTCGATCGGCTACTCCGATGGCTAACGAACGCTGACAGGCGGAAGTGACGGTACCGCATCTGGTTTCCTGTTCCACGGAAGTCAATTGCGAGGAATCGACTATGATGGTCTCAGATAGGATTCACTCGATTGGAGTGAGAGAGATGAAACTCATGACGAAGAGAAAAAAGATGGTGATGAACTAAAGGAGTGTTCGATGGAAAGAACGCTTCGCCGAAGAGACAGATCGCAGGCGACAGCTTCATCGATTTTGAAATAACGCGTTCCTGGGTGGCGTCGTTAAGCGTCGCGGCGGCTCTGTGCCAGCGCGGAACTTGTATACGAGCCACAGCCGCACAACCCCTAACGGGGAGGTTAGGTACGGCACTGGGAGTTAAAAGAGAAGGTAGATGGAGGTGACGGTTGGCTGCTAGTAGTATACATGTATATATACCTTGCTCTGCCTGTTGAGGGACGCGAGCGTCGTGGGGCTTCTGTTTACGGGCGTCGCGACGCGCCCGACGCGTTGTGCTCGACGTTCGTGAGGTAATCACCCGAGCCAGTTACGACGTCGTTAGACGTTACCCTTGTCGAGACGTATCTACCTAGTTTTCTCTTCTGCTAGTCGTGGCCACTCGTGAATGTCTGGCTTGTTTTGTGAATTTTGAAAATACATTTTTTTACCAAAAATTTCTTCCTAGTTAAGAGACGTCCTTGCATCCCCTAAAAATGAAAGCATTTTGAAAATGAAATGAAAAAATTTTGAAAGATAAAAAAATACTAATTTCCCTAGAATTTATTTTTGAGACCCTTGATTAGATATATTAGATACGAATAGATATGGTATCTCGGATGATGGTTTATACGTATAACAGCATCCATGGATAACCATAGAGTAACGAGACCACAGGCGCGACATTAATTGTCGTTGCAGGTCGTTCCATGCGTACTGGGTTTAAGGGCGGCATGTAGAGTTGGTCGCGCTGGGCCTTCCCTGTCCCATCAATCCATCACGACTTTGTTAATATCGGATCGCATCTGCCATCGTTGCCCGCTCTTTGCATTTGCATTAGTATACATATATACATATATATATGCACACACATATTAAGCCGTGTGGTCGTTCGTTCGTAACCCGGTAGAGACACGCGCGTCCCGACGGCGGCCCGCCGCAGCCAGTCCACCCGTGCAATAATGCAATTGTGCACTCGTTCCCTCGACGCGCAGATAGGAACGGAGAGATTGCAGAGGGTAGTAAAGTGGGATGAACAGAGAGGAACATATCTAAAGAAGGAGAGCTATATGTACCGAAAGCGGCATAGTAAGAGATGGAGAGGCAGATGTTAAGAGGATGAAAGATAGAGAGAGAGAGAAGTTTCACCCTAACCCTGATATTATGCTAAAGAGCTGATCCCGCAGCCCTTACGGCGTAGACCCTCTCCGACTGGTTCCATCCCTTATATTCCACCCTCCATCTCCAATATATGTATATATATATATATATATATATATGTACAGATGCCCCTTGGAAGCAACCCGCAAGCAACCACGCGCGCATATTTTAATTATGCCTCCAAAGTGCAGAGGGTTGAATCCTCGTGAAAATTCAGGCTCTTATCGCTGGTGGAGATGCGATAAAATTTTTTTAGGAAATACAGAATTCACCTTTTACATATTTCGAGGACGAATTTAGCAAAATTAAAAATTGATTTTTTGCCTCGACCCGTTTCGTTGTTAAAACCGCTGGGGCACCCTTTTTCCAAATGAGCCACGAGGGTGTATTTCGTGAATAACGAAAATGATACAAATTGCAAAATTTATGTATATTTAGCGACGCCAAAAACCCCAGTCGACTTGATCCGTCCCGGTGCGATGTGAAGTTATTAAAATCTCCCTGTAGGCTAAGGGATGATTGTACTTCGCGTATCAAGCGCCGCATACTACTTTACCAAAGGCGGCAGCATCGGCATCCAACGACGTACGTAACGCTAGGAGGGTCTAGTAGCGTCGCGCGTGCCGCGTCGATTGTAGGTTAGGTCGGCAAGGGCGAAGCGGTTGCTGGCGGCAATGGCAGTAGGAGACTAGCGTGGGACAGGCAGCCAGAGGAGGTCGGGATGAGTGCTGCTGGAGGCGGCATTGGCTAGACGAAGAGGAAGTGATTCAGTCAGGAATGGAGGGTGGACGATAGCGGCGCTGCGGCGTAACGACGCTATAACGCGAGCCGCCGGGTGATTACCTACCACCTCCAGTCCTCCCTCCACCCTCCTTGCCATCCTGGCCTCAAACCCCGACGCCCTCCTGCTATATACCATCCTCCGCTCACTCAGTTCTCTCTCACGTCCTCGTACTCCTCCTCGTCCACCAACGCCGACGTCGACGCCAGCATTCCCTCCTCGCGCTTCTAGTACCTCAAACCGCCGCACTACCACTGACATCGCTACCACCACCTAACCTATATTCTACTGGTGTGCGTGTCTGTGTGTATATATATATGTATGCTTGACTCGCTGCCTAGATGTCTGTTCGCCACCAACGCAGCGACGCTCTAAACGCGACGCCCTCGTGATGACGTCGCCAGGGACGCAATTCAACTTCGAGACTTTCTAAGCGCGCGAAAATCCGCAGCGATTTTCATCACCCGAATGCTTCGCGATAATAGCGGTACTCGGTGATAAGGTATCTGCATTGAGAATACGTATCTTTAATGCATTTTCAAAATCATCTTGGATGGTATCAAAATTTTTTGCAATTCTCACACTCGACTATGGGACTACAGTCTTTCCGTAAGTTCAATGTGTTTCTTTTCGACTGTTCGCAAACAATGCCAACCTTAACAAATGACACATAATCGCAGAGGCACGTACGAAAATAGAAAAACTATATTTCAGCGCAAAACCATGCACGTGGATATACCCTTCAACCAAAAATTGTATACACGACCACGTGTAGTTTGTCAGAAGCTACATTGTTTTCGATCTGTCAAAAAAAGAAAACATTGAACTCGTGGATATACTGTATACATATGTATATGTATGTATATACCGCGCGAGTAACAAGTGCGACTTCGATACAGGGTAGTCGAAAATAATTGTAGCGCGTAAATTGTGTGAAGGGTTCCTGGGTAAGGGATGTCGAAGAGGGGTAAAATTTCTAGGGTTTAGGACGCCGACGTCGCGACGTCGAAGAGTGACGGGTCTAGAAATTTTGCTTTCAAATCTACCAAGCAAAAGGTCGTAGACTGGTAGAGGTTAGAGGTAAATGGACCGGAAAACACAGCATCCCCCCCTCCCTCCTCGTACAATTCCTTCTCTTCAACCCTTCAATGATTTAGGAATAATTCATTATACTAACTATGAACACTATAGACTTTCATCCCCTTTAACATCTTTCTCTTTAATCAGCATTAATCCCAATGTACAATTTTTCTATCTTTTCGATGCTCTACAGCTGCTTCGAAAGAAAATCGAACTTTTCTATGATTATTTACAGTTTTTTAATAGCGAAAAAAAACTGATTGCCATATACTATACGGGGTATAGGATTATTAGTAGATTTTTCCGTGTTAATCAGACGCTATCGAGAGGGTACCTACTACTAGCCGAAAGCGTTTGAATCTATAGTAAAAGTACGTAAAAGAATAGAAGCATTGTGGGATGGAGGCTGTAAGTAAACAACTGTATATTAAAATAAGACACTGGGAAACTTCGACTGACGGATATTTAGCATAGTGGGCGTAGCGAAGTCGTATACGTTCCATTAATAATCACGAGCAGCTACCAGCAGTCGCCGTCTTATTCAATTAAACAAGAACGTGACACTCCTGTAGGACCCCGGCCGTGTGCCCTAGCGTCTGGACCTCGCGGCAAACACCTTTTTGCAATTGTACCGCCGACTTGTGATGATCATTTAGAAGGAAAAAAAAAGTAATCCGAAAAAAATAAAAATTCAATACCGACTGAGCTACCTGGTTTACATACTAAGCAATTATTTATATGCTAATTTATCGATTTCTACTTTCTCATTTAACTCTTCTCTTTGACTATTTGAAAATATATCTCAATTACACTAATAAAGTCGAATAATTTTCTTATTTGTCACATAAGATTCTTACAATTATCTATCTATTTATCGGCATAAAATATACGCATAGTGCATATATATGTATGCTGCTCTATTACCATATTGCCGACTTTCCTGACTCATTCTGGACCAGCATCCCGTGGGACTTGGACCAGGTACATGAGTCGCGCACAGAAGAAAATAAAAAAAGAGAGCGAGAGTATCCAGGAGAAAAAGAGAGAGAGAGAGAGAGGAAAGAAAAAAAAGAAAAAAAAGAGCCTCGTCGCTTTTTTACCGAAGGCCGTCATCCCCGCGGGGCTTAACCCCGGGTTTATCGCAGCGTTATTAATAACCGGCGCCCTCTATCCCCGACGTCGCAATAGCGTCGATCCGCGAGATCTCCTTCCTCGTAAACCACGCGACGAACGACTGCAATAAAGGATAGCGTCGAGGCGCTCGAGAAGGATCCTCCATTCCTATATACGGACACGTATACCACTTTAATTTTCCAAAATCTCATACGTAACCATATATGATTATTCAGGATCAGGATCGCCATCCAATCCCATCGATCCTGAATACCCAATCGCTACTGAGTTCCGTACAACCAGGACGAGTAGCTACTGTAGATCATTTCTATGATCTAGATATCTCAAGTATCCAGATTCCATTCCTGATCCATACCTCTAATAAATATTCTGATTTTCTCTCTCTATAATAACTATATATTTTTCCGTATATATATATACACATTATTCAGTATAAATGTACATACCACCTGAAGGTGGTTCTACTATAGAAATCAAATGGATAAGCTAACTTCAAGTGATGCGTCTGTCGTGAGAACTCAGCATATACATATATATACACGTATCCTTATGTATCCTTCGTACAAGCTATATATATATATATATATATATAGACCGGAGAATGTACATAATCTACACTAGATCCTACCTATTGCGTATTACGTTACCGTATCTCTAGCTGTACGCACCACGTGCGTGTTCCGTGGGATCGTGCGTGCTCTCGGACGCGTTTCAGCCGGACACGTATGTAACCACGTATGCACGTACGTGGGCCGTTCGCGTGCTTGTGCCGAGAGAGCTATGCGCGAGATGCGCGCTGGGAATGTAATGCACGTCGTTATCGGATGTGCTCTATATAACGGGTGTCCCTGAACACCGGGCAGCGTTCGATTGCGCATCTAAGCATATTAAAGCACCTCCAGTGTTTTTCTGTTAATAAAAAAAAATGCATGAAACGTATCCACTATAGGCCCACACCCTCAGTCTCCTTTCATCCCTTATACTTTGAACGTGGCTCTCAAGGGTGAAGCGTGACCAGAGAGTCGACTCAACCATGTCGTCCATTAATTACGCAAAACACGAGATGAGCCGTGACGCGTTCATTGAATTAGGCGATCCCCCATGGATCGAGAGTCTGAAAGAGGGAGGGGAGAGAAAGAAAGATGAGATTAAATATAGGGTCTCAGAATTCCGGTCCACGTAAAGGTACCTGTAAGATTTTTCGTGAGGTTGATGAAAATTGATGCAATTTTAATAAACATTATAATACAATTTTTCGACTTACTACGTGCTGTTTCGTTGCAATACGCAGTGTCCAAATGATAAGGCAAAGATCAGAGTTCAATTAAATCGTATTCGTATGCATGGGGTGGTTCGTTTGTTCATTTCGTCGCACAGCAATCAGCCATCCGATGGCTCCAGGCACGTGGAACGGATCGTTGGATCCCCCGTCGAAACTCGATTACCGCGCCTCTGTATTTTAAATAGCACTCCCACGTGCGCGAGCGACGTGCTTCCCTCACGTGGGCAGCCATTTTCTGTCTCATGCTAACCAACGCTGTCTCTGTTCTCTTTCCCCCTCGACCCCCCCTCTCCTAGTACGCTCTTGTTACTCTTGGATTTTGACTATCTCACTCTGCATATATAGGATCGAATGAGAGGCGTGGTATAGTTCGTATTCTTATCCCCACTACTTCCAGTAACCAAAGCACGAAGTAACTTCGGTTATGCTCGGGTTATTTCGAGACGCATTACTTTGTATTACTTGCATGGACACCCGTTACAGACGGTCAGTCTCTTTGGAGACACGGGACGGGGTAGATGGGTATGTGCTGCTTTGTTTAACGACTATGTGGCCATTTGGTGGATAATGTGTAATACATATATTTATATGAATGAATATATTCTTAATTATTGTATGAATGATAGTTTTAGTACGTACCCTGAATAAGGTGAAGAGTGGTCTAACCCAACCTAACCTCCACTGGCACTCATCACGTTGGCTCTTCTCGATCAGAACGGAATTAGAATCTATTCGAAATGAAGTCGATAGGCCGACGACCGAATCGTACGAATCTTTTCGTTCGGATCTGTCGCAACCTAACCTAGACGCTAGGTAGATGGTTCTATAATACATGAGGATATATACGTGCAGAAGTACATTCGTACAGAGGACGGATCCCTGCCCGATCTTCTATTTCTTTATTTCTTCTTTTTTTTCGCTCCCTCGCTAGCAGCACGAAGCTTTCCTCTTCATCCTCCCGCGTTAGCGGAGCTTTCCGCTGATCCTGGAAGCACGAACAGCTCAAAATCGTCCGGAGGTGGAGTCAACACCCCGTGTTGGCTCTCTCACATGCTCCTGACACGGTATATCTGTCTCCCTCTCTCTCTCTCTCTCTCTCTCTCTTTCTCTCTCCGGTAGAGTGTCCCTACGGTGACTGCTTATACGGATACCGGCTGTGTTAGTGATGGCGTCTGTGTGACGACGAGCGTCCCTGTTTTGCGCGTCTGCACAGTCTGCGCCTCTGTCCCTCTCTCTCTCTCTCACTCTCACTCTCCATCTATCTCTGTCTCTCTCTCTCTCGCTCTCTCTCATATCTCTTCGTTCTGCGCGGATCGCTGTGTGGGAGCGCTCGCGTAATAGCCTCGTTCCTGGCGCGCGCGATGGTAGATACGTGTGCGCTGCGCCACGGTGCGCTGCGTCGTGTTGCGCCGCGCTGTGCCGCGCTGCTCTACAGCCCGAGGCGAGCGATAAATGGGTCCGCGCCGCGCGACGCGCCGAACGACGCGCCGAGCACGGAATACTCGCTTTCCACTTTGCTACAGGACTTTGCAAAAAAGATTTGCTCACTTTTCACAAAAATTTTCTCCGCTGAAAATGATTGTTTTTTTTTCAAAAGTACGATTACGCGTACAATGGAGTATTCTTGGATTGATTTTTGAATTTTTCTTTCCTTGAGTATAAAGGTAATATAAATGACGTCATGCATAAAATAACGTTTATTATTACCACAAACCACTTATTTTTGATAGGCCATTAACATTTTACCGAAACAAAGAGAAAAGTGTATTTTTAATTATTACAAAAAATTCGAATTTTCTGTATATATCATGTAATGAAAGTATTTTTTGAAGCAACCTGTAGACACGTTGAGTCTCGGCAGCGAGCAACTCTGGTGAGCGCGGTGGTGGTATAGAGAGGATGAGGAGAACGTGAGAGTGCCCGAGAGAGAGAGAGAGATAGAATGAGAGAGCGAACTGAGTACGAGAGAGCGTGAGAGCGGGAGCCGCTCTCGGTTATTTATCACGCGCAGCGCGGTTCGCTGATCGTATCCTCTCCTTCTCTCTGGCAGCCTCTCTCACCCTCGAAATCTCCCTGTCTCTCTTGCTCTCTGGCGCGGTTCACTCTCCGTTCCGGTACCACGTCCGCGTCCCACGACGATCCCCAGCAATCTCCAGCTACGCGTCCAAAAGCCCACTGCGACGACCAGGAGGGACTCGTTACGATCTTCCCAGTGTCCCTCTACGTCTAGGTATATCTCCCAGGAGAGGCTGGCTCCGGTCGTATCCGACGTTATGGCCGACGTTACCCTGGATGGTTCCCACGAAAGCGAAACCATCCCGAAGACCGTGGCCATCTTTTATTTATTTCGTAGCGCTCTCCTTGTCCACGAATAAAACGTGGCCACTCACCAAATCCCCAAGACAAAGTACCAGGCGTTCCTCCTCTTTGTTTCTCACTAGACCAGGATCCCTCAGTATTCTTCCGATAGGTTGGAATTGATCCGAGGTTATGACCTTCTAGTCAGGATCAAATATGGACCGGTATCATTATGACGCGAGTCCAAGATGAAAAATGAACTTGAAGATTTTTATTCTCAAAGTACTTAGCGCTTCCTCTACTCCAAGCCACGATGGCTGGTGATTGGAATTAACGACTTGGCGACCGTATTGATTATTTGCCATCCTTCTAGAACCTTTTTACCTCCTTCTCGACCTCCGGCTCACTTCGCTCTGGAAGTGCCAAACCTCAAACATGTCTTCTGGGATAATCAGCAGTGGACACGACCTATATTTATCTCGACTTAGGAATCCTCATCGCTCTCATCCAGCTCTCGATAAGTCCAGGTTGCTGCAGGGAACCTACAGTCGTGCCTAGGTTAAAGGATCCAGGAAATACCTAGACAACCATCCTTGGGGCGAACCTTACTTTATTACGGCATACATATCCTGGCCACTTTTGCGCCAGGATGACGTAGATGGATTCTCCTGGGTATACCGTATCGGGGAGCGATCTTGGATGTTTGACCATTGGGGTTGATTCACCTCCTGGTGAAGAGGGTAAATGCCCCAATGCTCCTACTACTCATTTTCAAGATATCAAACGGCATAGCTGCTTGAGTACCCTGGCAGTTTGATGAAAAGGTTCCATCGTGATAAGGACCTAGAGTTCAACGTAGCCCAACCTCCACAAGGTCATTTTAAAAGGGTTATTGAAAGGAGGACCCAGTATGGTCGACATCCATACGAGGATTGCCATGCTGCAAAAGTAAAAAAAAGGAATTCTTTGACAATTCTTGGACTAGCATATACCCTGTATGTCATCCCTTATAATGACGTCATCATACTAACACTCTCTCGATAGAACTCAAAAACTTTTGAATTTACTACCGAATTCAAGATTAGTAGAAGGGTAGAACGAAGCTTAGCAAACTCTTGACAGGTATCCCTAAAGATTGAGAATTAAAGAGAGCCTTCAAAAGCCCCGGTTTTGAACCCTGTGAAGATTCTTCATCAGACCAGACGCCTAGCACGTAATAAGGGTAGCGTCATCACGCCTGTGGCTGCTGTACATAAGAATGGCCTACGGAAAATCTACCCCTTGGACAGATGTGCACGTATACCGGGATAGTTAGTTCGGCACTCCTCTTCCTAAGGGTTGGTCTGATAGGTCGAAGACTTAAGTATCACTTATGATCCTCGTTATTCCTTATGCTCATCAAATCTTCAACCCTTACCAAAGCAGGCCGGGTATTTTTTTTTGACACACAACTACCTCTGTACTGGATAGTAGGTTAGCCTATTTTAGGTAGCCCTCGTTCTCATTGGCTTTACTACTGCACCCTTAATTAACGCCGTGCGCGCATTCGATCGCGTGAAATGACCCAGGTCGGTCCCTAAACTCCTCTTCGGTTTTACGCTGGGAATGACGAGACCGAAATACACAGTGCTTTCGAAAGCACTATCCGAACAATTTATAGCACTTCCACCAGGCAGCATCACCACCCACGCGACCCACTCCCAGATCAGGTTCCTGACGTAGACACGAGCTCTACACACCATCTAGAAATGTCTATCGGATTGCCTGGCTGGACGCTACCTAACCATTCCGTTCGCGTCTGCACCGTTTTCCACGGAGACTCGTAAAAATAAAATTGGAAGCACGCGTCCTGCGGCTGTGTATACAGCGTGCGGCTGGTGTTGCTCGATGGGCGACGTCGCGCGACGCGACGTCACGATGGTCTCAGGTGTGTCTGGTGTCAACGTTCCCCAACCCTCTAAAACACCACACCATCTTTTTTCATAGGCCACCCCGCATACCTACCCTTAGTCCCTCGCTCGTTCCCTATGGCCTACAGCTCGTTCGCTACGACCCCTACATCCCTCAACTTCCCTGCCACTTACCCCGCAGACCCAGCCTCACCCTAGTTTAGCTAGACTATCGCACTGCTGCCGTTGGGTCCTCAGGTGTACACCAGGGCAGGCGTGATGCTCATCCCTTTCCTCTTGATACTCACCCTCTGTAAAGGTAGATCACTTACGGAAAGCCACGGGGGATGGTACGTATTGTCATCCCTCTTGGACGTTCGCAATATTTGTCATGACTGTACTTTGAAAAATTAAAAAAAATTATAACGATCCATAAACTCTTGTGGGTAGGGTTGAAATAAAAAAAAATTATTATAAAACTTACCCCTTTAACCAACGGTCCGATTTAATCCATAATTTTTTCCGATCAACCCACTAGCTCTAATTAACTACCCCAGGATTGATCCAAGAAGTCTTCCTTCCACAGCGACTTTTACATCTAGCGGCTAAGGGGTCAGGGAGGGTGCAATTCTATCGATCGAGGGTCGAAGGCAGATATCAGCATCCCCGCACTTACGCTCGTTCAGTTGGGAACACCCTTTCGAGTCTGCGGGGGTATTATCGAGCCCGACACGGAGCCACCGAAGCATCAGCCACCCTCGGCTCCCTCACTCCTTCCTTCCTTCCTTCCTTCCGTTCACCCTCGGCTCGATTCTCAACCCACTCGTCTCAGCCAGCGCCAGCACCATCAGCTATACCAGGAACTACCACTACCAAGTGGAAAGCGCCCAGCACCATCGCCATCACCGTCAGGAGCCAGAACCCCAAATTCACCCCCGTCACGTCATACCAGGCCTGGTCTCGCACCACGGGTCTGCGGCAGGTCGGCACGGCATACAGATGGATACGAATGTCACACCAGCCTTCCCCACGGCACGAACCGGCACCATCCCTTTACGACCTGAAATCATCCCCTTCCCTATACACCAGCCTTCACCTGCCGTCTACACTTGCACCAGGATACCTCAGTGAACACCCTTACCCGAAGATGATTTCCTAGTTGTATTCTACATGAATACTCGGTCTCTGTGTACGTGTTCCGGGAAGAGTCTTGTTACTATATATATACACACGCATATAATGTAACATATATCCCACATATATCTGTAATAGTGTCTCCTAGGCCGACGTGCAAGAGGAATATCTACAACTTGCTCAGCCTTCACCGTCTTCCTAGTCTCTAGGACGTTTCGACGAATCCAAAACTCCTGGGGTACTGCTATCGCTTTAAAGCAACGTTGACAGTACGCATCTTGACAATATCGCTTGATTTCACAAGACTACGGAAGTCTACCCTTATTTCGTTTTCGGATGAAAACTCAAAATTACGAACCGAGCAGAAATCAGGGTACTCTGAAAAATTGTCATTGTTACACCAATTGTTTGAGTATTCCTAAAATTTTTATCTTTCTGCACCTTTTTTATAACCACCCCTTGATATACTCCTATGTGTTTACGGTGTACATTAATTTTCCAGATACTTTATCAGATTTTGATAATACAGAATGTTCCTGAGAACTTCAAGGTTCGCCTTCTGCTAAACGATGATCAACGTAAGTCTTGGGGTTACAGAGGCAATGAATTGCCACCCCCTAGAAAATTCCCAAGTGTCTCGTCCTTGTGAAGAATATCACAGCCACCGTAAAGAATTCTCAATGTGTGTATACGTGTTGGAGTGCATTGTTTATATTTTTGGAAAACTGTCAACTTTCTTGCTGACAGTCGCATTAATAAAACCATCCTTAACGAGTATCACGTATACATGTATATGTATTTGAAAAAATACCTGATCTGCCCTAAGGCACGTCAAAAGATACTCTCAACCCAACCCCTAATTATCCTATGGGACAAAAGTAAAAGGGGAATGAAAGTACTAACTATCGAACATGTGAACAGTGTGAATGACAGCCGCGTGCCGTGCCCACGTGTCCTTAGTCAGCTCACCCCCCATATTTATAAGGAGGGTATAGGCGATGATTTTAATTTAGGGTCACAAAACGCCAGTACACACCAAAGGGACACAGATCCTGGCACGTGCCGTAAACTATACATACGGTAACCTATAACTAGCCAGACCCACAAACCCCATTCTCATTGAGAACCTACTACGGTGGTCGCTCGTGACATATCTCGTTAATCTAGGACCCCCACAAAATCTCCTATTCACACAGAAGCTCTTGGAGGTTCATGACGTTTTGCTTATACCCCATGAGTGGGAAATAACGATAAGAAACCAGGATTGTTAGCTACGTGCAATTTTGCCCTACAAGCGCAGGTGTATTAAATATTGGTTGTTTTGGGGGGACACGAGTCACCTTCGATGTACTCTGTCGATGAAGGGAAGTGATTCGTCCCCTGCTACAAATCAGTGACGCCACGTGTCACAGGTGCTCGTATACACTGGCGCTTGAGTTTATCAGTCGAAATTAAGAGTTAGTGTCTCGAGTGTAAAATGACACCCGGTAGATTCGAGTTTCCAGACAGAGGTACGTGGTCGGTGCTCGAGGATCGCGGTGAGTGGTTCAGTGGAAGCAGCCACAGGGTAAGAGTGCCGACGGCATTGGACGGCGCGTCGTTACCGTTAACGACGGCCACCGATTGTCCCAACGACGTCGGGCGGCACCACCTTCGCATCTCCGTTCCTCACTCACCTCCACCCTTCAACCTCCTTTACTTCCATACTTTCTTCTTCCTTTTCTTTTCCTTCTGCGTTACGTCCTCTTCTTCCTTCTTATGTCTCTTCTTCTTCTTCGAACGACGCCCGGCGTCGGCCTTATTGCTGCGATAAATATAAAGCCTACTCGACGAAAATGTCTCCCGCTCACCACGGATTCTTCCATTACGAACGTGCTCGGAGTGACGGTACTTCAGAGTCACCAGATATAAGCTACGGTTATTGGACGATTTCGATTCCTGTCGATGATTTCGCTTCAGGCTTTAATTCGGGAACGGCAGCCATTTTAAGTTGAGGGTTGAAACATTTGTTCTTACTGGGAAAGGATGGAAGGTCGAGATCAGTTTATGTATTTAAAGAATTTTTGGATAGTTTCATAGTATCTTACCAAATGTAAAATGTTTTTAGGGGTAGTTAAGGATCCGTGTTTAGTTCAGTTTGATTTTTTATGGATTGTAATCCTGCGTTACTCTTGACCTCGGTGGTGATTTTTAAATTGTGTCTTTTGGCTGCTTCCAGGGGTAGTTTCTTAGGTCTTGTACATATTCATCCACGTCCCCTAATACGTCCTCCGGAGACATTGGAAATATTAGGTGTGCTAAAAAGCTGCGTTTATACCCATGCAGGGGGTGGTTACGTTAAAATAAGGGTGCTCCGAGTACGAGGGTTGGAGCTTTCGACCCTCTACAGTGACAGCGGGACTTGACAGCACGCCAGCTGTCACTCGCCGCTTACGCCATTAATGAATAGGCGATGCCCACTGGCGCCCCATACGCTCGATTAGTAAGATTAAAGAGTGCGTAGTGTGAAAATCAATAGTATGAAAACCCAGGAGAGATACGCATCAAAAATCGAACGAAACAAAAGCTTTAAAGAGTACCCGCGGATACAAATAGAAAAGTACTCCTCAAACGACAGTTAAAATTAAAAAATCCCTAATTATTACCATCCCAAAATTCGCAAAATGATTCAAGTCGTTGGACTAGATACAAATTACTAACAAAAATTACTATATCCAGCCATCCTCTACTTAACCTCAAAAAATATATCTAGTTAATTTAGAAAGACCGTCAGTGACGAATCTGACATCAGTACCGTTTTTCAAAAAACTTTTTCCTCCATGAGAATTTCCAGGCCACCCAGTATATTAGCGAGGCAGTCAACGCAGCTCGCGAACACAGCCAGGGCGGCTGGCTTCCGTCCCGTTGGCCCCAGGGCTCTTCCCCAGCCCACCAGAGTTTCCGCTTCCATCCCGCCTAGCCGGCACTCCACACGCCGCGTTTAAGTATCCCGATATTCCAGGAGACAGTAGAAATACTGACCGAGTCAGAGTACAGCAAGAATCGATAAGACAAAGGGGAATCTAAATAAAGAATAAAAATACATAATGCACAAAAAGGTGTAACGATCGTTAATCAATTATACTGAACAATTTTTTAAACTAACCTAACCTCAAAGGAATTCGTCTTACACGTCCGCTCTCGACGAAGTCAGTAGTTTCTCAACCGTCGACGAGGACGGTCGGGCTCGGTCGGCGCGTAATAAGCAAGCGAGTCCCTGCTGTAGGTGGCACGAGACCCATAGAAGAGTGCCTATTCTCTCTTTCTCTCCGCCCCTCCCTCACTCTCTCTCGCTCTCTTTTTATCAGTAAAAAAACAAAGATCGTAGCCATGGAGTATAAGGGGAGCTAAAAGAGACGGTACAGAACGGTCACGTTGCCAACTGGGAATTGCTAACCTGAAAAATCGACGATCCGTAACGAGAGCCTGGGTGAATCCTTGAATGCTGGATTAGGTACTGAATGGATACTCTTTTTTTACTCTCTCTCTCTCTCTCCCTCTCTATCTATCTATCTCTTCTATCGCTGCTCTGACTGATCCTTCTAAGCCGAAAAGAGGCTACCTTGCTCAGTAATGGCGCGTCGCGTCGCGTCATACGGCGCGAGCGAATGGCCTAATCTCTTAGCAAACACTTCAGGGCGTAACGAGCGACGCTCTCGGTGGTTCTGACAGCCGCAGATGGCACTTGCCGCCTTGTTTGTCATAAAATCTCCCCTATTCAACCACCACCTTCACTCCTCCACTCTGTACTTCACTAGTTGGTTCTGCTCCTGCTGTTGCTGCTGCGAAGCCACCCTACATACTGCTCTGACACCACAGATGACTTTTTTGCTTATGCCTACCAGTCTTGCCTCTTCTCTTCTTTCTTTCTCTTGCTTGTATTCTAAGGTATGCTCTTGTCTCGCTTTCTCTCGTTACGACTGATCTCTCACTGTCATCACACTTTCGCGCTGGTCACCGGCAAAAAATATGGGACGGCACGGACTAAAACTCTGCCACACGCGTTACGGCATATGTATACGGTGTTTATTTTTTAAACAAAAACAAAATTTCGCTGATTATATATATATATACCTGTGCATATTTATATTATGCAATATGGAAATATATGACAGGTGGGATGCAACTGTATTTTCACAGTTGTAATCATTTTTTTCTCCCTATTTTCTCTTCGAAATTATTGACAACACTGCCTAGACTCTTTAATCATTTTGACTGACAAAAGAAGTTGAGAGGTTATATTTTTCATCGAAATCTGGTAGATTCAGGTATTCTAGAATTTTAGTACCGAATTGAGAGGTTATAACTTGAAGTGACTTTTTTAAAATTGTAATTAATGCGTTACCCTGTCAATCTTAAATATGTATATCCAGATTTTATATAAATTAAAATCATATAAAATTCGATACTACATTTATTCACGTATATCAGGCTGATCTGATTAATTTTTTAAACAATATCAATACGTCTGAAAGGTTTCCAGTTCGATATATCACGTCACAAGGATTATACCAAACATATGTATACTATATCTATATATATATATATATATATATATGTATATGCACACGCAACAGACACGTGCGTGAACGTGCGTCGGTTAAGATCAAAAGGCGAAATAGCCCCAGTGGATATAATCTGGGTAAGTATGGACTTTTTGCTTGATAAATAATAATAACAATCATATAAAAAAGATTATCATAGTGACCTAAGCAGGATAAGGCCCCAGGGCTACTGCACGCTGAGATAAAAAATTTATGATTATTTCCTTTTCTGACTATCAATCTGATTTATCATTATTTTATACCGCGCTAATTATTGAGAAAAAGTGCGGAGGCCCGCACTCCCTCGCATTATCGAAGACGTGGGTAATTTAATTGCGGACTCTAATAATATGTGCCTGATCGCAGACAAACGTAACGACTACGTCGGTGCACGCACGTGGGTTCACACGCTTGGACATATAACGGGTGTACGGTAAGAAACAAAATTTTTTGTATAAAAACAGTCACCCATTGACAAATAACGATGCCTAATCGATTTAACGCACGATACAATGCATATAGTGAATTTTTGAATTATTTAATCGAAAGAACAAACCTTACGGATATTTTTCATAATTTTTTTAAATAAACGCTTCTTCTTAGAAATATAACTGACACCCTTAATGTATAAGCTCTTATCTTATCAGTTTTCAACATTTCCTTTTTACGTCGCGACGTTTCAAGACCTGCGGTTATGGCTATGGCCGCAACGGCCCGGAAAATAGGCTCATCTGAATGCGCAATGACGGCCTTCCAGTGGTAAAGATTCTTTAAAATTCCTATAGACGTTTCTGTGCTCGATCCCTAGCGAACCAAGCCTAAGGTTACCTCCCGCGTGTTTCAAGGTAGCATCGACTCGAGGTTGAAGTTAGAAATATGAAAGAGACGCAGGACATCTTCAGGATAAAAAGATCTGAAAGACAATGAAATACGCAGACACTCGTATATCTATATATCTAGAGACAAAGAGTATCTAGATAATATTGTATCTATACTATCTTTCCACGTTACAAAATCTCATCCGTAACTGCAAGTTCTGGTTACGATTGCCTTGAGACCAAGAATATCTCTTGCGTAACGATCAGCCCTGAGGCAGAAGGGCTTCTTTCATTCTACAGTCAGTTTCACCCTGTAAACAGCCACGTAGATGCCGCACTTCAGCGAAACGTAACCAGAGGGTAAGTTATAGCCAACTTCAAGTTGCATTTCTCTATCTCCAAGTATATCCCAACCCTTAGGTTAGGGGTGTGGATGGGTCGATTATATTAATTCCTTCACAGTAGGAAACAGATATGGAACACCCTGTAGATGAAATCTCTTTAATCAGCAATCGGTCCAAGAGCAGCGTTCGAGAGGAAGAAGGCATCGTTGGGATCTTGATTAAAAATATGAAGAAGTAAATATACCGGGTGTCCAATTTGGTTCAATTTAATGACAAATTAATTCAAGCAACGTAAGTGTTAATAAATTTAATTTTTTTTGCTTCCTTTTTTTCTTCTCATTTTTCCTTCCATCTTCCTCTCTCTTATCCTTCACTCTAGTTCAAAATGCTGGGGGGCTGATGGCGGCACCAGAGAAAGAGAAGCTTTTTCGACCGTGACGCGCCCGTAATGATACCTGGATATTATGTTTTATGTGGGAGTGGTAACAGCCGCGTGCGCCCGTCCGGTGCTGGCAATGGTAATTGCACCCTACTTTTCCAGGGCGCGCTGCGTTGCGATATACTCGCACACGCCGTCGGGGTATATATATGGTACATCGGCACACGCTTCCAGGCTTCCAGGTTATGCACACGAGTGCACCCGGTGCAACGTGAGCGGCGCAGGGTTGCACTCTGCCCACCCTCTGCACTCGGTGATTCATCTCTCGCTAAACGGAACGCGCTGCGGTTTTCTCGTAACTGGGGGCGCGATCCAAACTCCGCTCGTTTTTAGCATTCTGTTGTGAAGAGGGAGTGAGAAAAAAATACATTGGAAATAGAGATACAGAACGAGGGCTACAGAACAGAACAGTGATAAAGGGTATTACGAATTGGAATGAAAATTTGGAATTTTATTTATATACAATATTTTTGCGTTCGAGTATAGTCCTCGAGTGTTATGTAAATTCTTGAAAAAAATTTTTTTTATATTTTCATTCGTTCCATTGGCACCGCGAGCTTTTGAGAAATCTTCTACTTTTTATTTTTAAGATTAGTAAGAGTCAAGGGTGATATATTATTATTTATAAAAAAAAATTCTTTCAGTTTCCTGTACTTCGCTCATACGAATCTCTGTCGCGAGAGGTCAACAGCGTCGCGACGTCCAGCTGTTGCGTCGCTTTTTTAAACGACGGACTCTGCTGATCCTTACATCGGGAATGCGAAGTCGTAGCTCACCGGAAGTCGACCCGGAAAGATATCTACCGTACCATCGCTCATTTCCGACCGGCCTATACTTGACGCCGTTTTCATCCCCTACGTTTTCAACGTCTGTAACAGCCCTGGATCCTTCGTATATCCGAACCCTTAGTAGCCTAAAAAAAGACAGAAGCACTGCTTTGGATAGAAATGAACAGAGAGAATGAAGGAGAGACGGATGAAATGAGAAAATGCAGAACGACTATACAGGGTATTACAATCGAAGAAATTAACTTCCGGTCCAGGGATGCTGTACTGCTGGACCAAATGTAAAATTTTTATTTAAGAAATATATATAGAATATTTATATCGACACGAAGATAAAGATTGCATAAGTCTTCTAATTATTATGAAATTCCAAACGGATACTTTATGCTGTTTTTTTTTTAGATGAAACAGGGAAAAACAACGAGATTCTTATGTTATGTACTGTTCTTATGTTATGTCATTTTTTTCCATCTTGGATGAGATGCCTGCTGCGTTGTACAGGACGAGTGTTCTGTCACGAAGAATACACATGACGAGATTTCCCTTAGGATGAGACCTCATGATGCGTTTCTATGTAGACTCTTATTTATCATAAATATATATATATAGAAAGAACATAATAATGAATTAGCCATTTCTATAGTTTTGGACCGTCGGTAATCTTGCGCTTATGAACCTTTAGCGATAGTAGCAGTTAGCCATAATAAAAATAAAAAAACCATATCTTTACAATTTCAGCTGAATTTTTATTCAGAGTAGAGCTTAGTCCTCGTAAGTCCGCATTGAATCCTAGAGGGTGGTCTGGATCCTCTACGGGGGTTGATGCGCACCCCAGCCTCTGAAGGTTTAGCTGCGTAATCGCCAGCGTGGCTCAAAGGAGAGTCATGATTAAAATCCATCCTCTACTAGGCAACTACCACCCTTAGTCCTGCTCCAGGTATATAGGTATTCGTAATTATTGACTTTCGGAAATTTTACCCTTACACAGTATCTACGTCCCTTAGAAAGTGTCTTTAGTACAATTTCATCTCTATGTAAATGTTCAATAAAAGTAAGGAAATTGAAACAAATGGCAAATGACAAAAAAATATTAAATCATAGCAATTTTTTTTATTTTGTAAATTTTGACTTTGTACATTTTTTTTAAAAGTCAAGGTAACATGAATTTCCCGTAGCGTCTACTAGATACTCGATAGGACTTCGTGACGATGATGGCGCCTTCTTGGAAATATACACCAAGGGTTGTTTAGGAATCAAGAGGGTAACAGGAGAACGGACTCCTTCATCCCTTTGGTGGTTAAAAGACTATCATAATGGTAAGACGATACCGATACGGACCCTAACGTCACCAATGCTTTTCCTCCCACTGGTCCTAAAAACATCCTAAAAATTTTTTCAACCCCTATTAGAACCCTTTTAACGAAAATCTAGGCCGGCCACGTGATACGTAAATATTTTTTAATCGTACCCAGTCCAACCACAGATATGAACTGTTGTGTTAAAAATATTGTTTGGTGGAGTTTTGAATAGGGAATTTTGAAAAACGTTTTAGAACAGCTACGTAGTACAAAGGGCACACTGTAGGCACCTAAGGTGTACTCTAATTACATTATAACCTCCGACGATACTCGAGTCGACTCGAGTCTTTTGACAAAAAGTCGAATCTACTCTTATGGCCAGGATAGCGCCAAGAGTAGTCGGATACTAGTTACACCCGAACGGCAAAAGGGGTTGAAGATCGAATTTGGTTCTCAGTAGAGTTTCGAATTTTACATGATTTCTCAGTTTGTCAGAACCTTCTAGGGAATCAAGTGAATAGCGCCATATTGGAGTTACTAAAAATTGGATCACTATCGAATGTCAGACCAATTCTTATTTGAGATTAATTCAGGATCTTTGTCACGTTAAACAAGGATTGTATTTGGGATAAGCAAGGTTACCCAAGAGATGTTGACTCGATGGAGGAAGAAGACAGTTTGATTTTTCAATTAAAAAATCTTTTCGCCAGAATTAAACAACATTTATTTTCCCATGACAGAATATTTCATGAAAATATTTCAAGTAAAAGTAAAATGGAAGGTTCAAAAAAATGACCTACGACCACATTAACGTGATTATAATCGAAAGATCGAGTTTACCCAAATGCAAAATGCAGTCGTATATTTCTCAGAAGGTTTACCGGAGGTAGCTGAGAATTCACAGAAGGCAAAAGCGCTACCCCCTATCCCCCATAGCGAGTCAGGAAATTGCGACCCCCCAACGCGATCTCGAACCCCCTTTCAATTCTAACGCAACGACTCTCCAGCTCGTTCCAGCTAACCCAACTCTGCGAGAACCGAATGGATCCAAAATCTTCGAACTTTCTCATCTCTTCTGTACATCTACTTTCTCCACCTTCCACCTTTCAGCTGTATTCATATCTACAACCTCACGTCGTGATCCAGGCGAGACGATATCGGCAGAGATATGAAATTAAGTAATTTATACCACACAGTAAACATCGTTAGAGCCTCATCCTGTTTATCCAGCATCCAACCCTGGACCAGGATACATGTTGTTAGAAGAATCCACAAAATCCATAGAAATTGCCAAAAAAAGTCAAGACATCACAATCATATCAATATAAAATTTTACTACAGCGTAAATTTTCAAAAATATACAAAATCCGTATAATAAAAACTAGAGAAGTATTTTACGGTAAGAAAAAAAAAAGATTTTAGCTAACCTCAAATACTCCAATTCAGGTGCTGTCCAGATACCCATCCGGTATACCTGATACCCTTCTCTCTATATATCAGGACCGCCGTGGTAGCAGCCGGTGAGTTCGTGATACCGTGGCTATAGATCAAGAGCTCGAGAGGTCAGAAGAGAAGGGCTGCTGGGATGTTACGTCTGTACGTCGAATAAGGGTGGCATACGCCCCCGGGTGCACAACACGCGAAATCCGCTGTTCCAGCTAACCCCACGTCCTGGCGGCAATCACTCTGGCAGGCTTTCAGCACCGGCTTCTACCACGCGGCCTTCCGCTTCAGCCTCATCCTCTACCAATCCCTCTTGTCATTCTTCTTTTTATCTTTTTCTCTATTTCTCTCTCGTTCATTCTCTCTCTTTTGCTCTGACCGTACACCCAGTATAATCTCACTCCTTTTACTCTTCTCTACCCACTGAGCCTTCCTGCTTACGCCCTCTTTTACTGTCCTCATCACGATCCTCTATCCACCCTCTACCTACTACCCTTGCTGTGCCTCTGGAATTTACTTGGTATTTCTCTCTCTCTCTCTCTTTTCCTTTTTCTTTTTCTTCTCTCGTATTCTTCTTCCTTTTCCTTCTTTTTCGTGCCTTATTCGGCGGACCCTTCGTGCGCGAATAACGTATGCGCGAACCGCCACTGACAGAGACGAATTCGCCGAAGGTTCAGGCTGAAAAATATCTCTAGGGAATGCCAAACGATCTGATAACAGTCCCAGGGTGATAACTTCCTAGAGAAAATTTCGGCGAAAGTATCTTAATTATGCGTAGTGTTTGTGGAATTTTAGAATTTTTCTGATTCACTGTACTTTTCTTTTTCTAGTCTGATTTTCTTCGTTTCTTTTATCTTTGCTTCGTTTGCCTTGTATGAATAGCAAATTTCGTTTAAATGTTTGACTGGGAAGATGTTGAAATTTTTTTCTTTATTGTATCGATACGCGTAGGATGTACCGTATGTCGCAGGTTTAAGTATGTAAGAGGGAAATATTTTTTTTTACTTTCTACTATACTTTTTTTCAGACGTTTCTTTATTTGCATCCCCTTCTATCTTTCATATCATACGAGTCGTATGCCGCAATGCAAAGTATTTTATTTACTTTGAGGAACACGGGTAAAGAATAAAAAAACCAATCTGCGAATTCTCGTGGAGGCTGAAAGATGGCAAGCCACGAAATTCAAGAAAAAAACATTATAACATCATTTTCGTTCAGAATTGTCGCGATACAATAATTAATAAGTGTTTAAAAATCGTTCGATTTTTTGATTGATTTTTTTAGGGGCTGAAAAAAGAAAAATTGCTAAACTCCTTTACCCTAGTTTGTAGAATACGTTAAATTTTTTTAAACGTCAGTCGAAGTCAGAAATACGGCAGCGAGTGAGACGAGAATGCGTCAAGGGTAGGTTAAACGGGGCAAGGGATGCTGTGGACGGAAATGGAGCAGCTCGGGTCCAGCAAGACGATGTACACTGCTGGCTTCATCCCCAAACCCAGACTCCAAGCCCTAAACCTACAGGCAACCCCAACCTCCGGTGAAGTAGAACGAGCCAGCCAGCCGTACAGCTAGCCAGGGAGGCAGCTGGGGGTGTGAGCGACGAGGACGACGAAGGCGTCGAGGGCGTCGAATATATTACGACGATCGAGGGAAACGTTCAGTTCTTCTCGACAAAACTTGCGGCTTGAGA